>CATQFJ010000093.1:0-28755 GCA_956483585.1 Gymnocheta viridis
CAAAAGAAAAGGCTATAGCCTTTTCTATTATTTAGAAAAAATTATGTTAGTTATTTTTTTTTAATTTAATACATTTTATTGAAAACAAAATGCTATGCAATAGCTTTGCCGCGGCAGTTCTCGAGTGCCACATGTCTTTTTTTATTGGCGTATCAGTAACTCTGCAAAAGAAAAGGCTATAGCCTTTTCTATTATTTAGAAAAAATTATGTTAGTTATTTTTTTTTAATTTAATACATTTTATTGAAAACAAAATGCTATGCAATAGCTTTGCCGCGGCAGTTCTCGAGTGCCACATGTCTTTTTTTATTGGCGTATCAGTAACGCTGCAAAAGAAAAGGCTATAGCCTTTTCTATTATTTAGAAAAAATTATGTTAGTTATTTTTTTTTAATTTAATACATTTTATTGAAAACAAAATGCTATGCAATAGCTTTGCCGCGGCAGTTCTCGAGTGCCACATGTCTTTTTTTATTGGCGTATCAGTAACGCTGCAAAAGAAAAGGCTATAGCCTTTTCTATTATTTAGAAAAAATTATGTTAGTTATTTTTTTTTAATTTAATACATTTTATTGAAAACAAAATGCTATGCAATAGCTTTGCCGCGGCAGTTCTCGAGTGCCACATGTCTTTTTTTATTGGCGTATCAGTAACGCTCCAAAAGAAAAGGCTATAGCCTTTTCTATTATTTAGAAAAAATTATGTTAGTTATTTTTTTTTAATTTAATACATTTTATTGAAAACAAAATGCTATGCAATAGCTTTGCCGCGGCAGTTCTCGAGTGCCACATGTCTTTTTTTATTGGCGTATCAGTAACGCTCCAAAAGAAAAGGCTATAGCCTTTTCTATTATTTAGAAAAAATTATGTTAGTTATTTTTTTTAATTTAATACATTTTATTGAAAACAAAATGCTATGCAATAGCTTTGCCGCGGCAGTTCTCGAGTGCCACATGTCTTTTTTTATTGGCGTATCAGTAACGCTCCAAAAGAAAAGGCTATAGCCTTTTCTATTATTTAGAAAAAATTATGTTAGTTATTTTTTTTTAATTTAATACATTTTAATGAAAACAAAATGCTATGCAATAGCTTTGCCGCGGCAGTTCTCGAGTGCCACATGTCTTTTTTTATTGGCGTATCAGTAACGCTCCAAAAGAAAAGGCTATAGCCTTTTCTATTATTTAGAAAAAATTATGTTAGTTATTTTTTTTTTATTTAATACATTTTAATGAAAACAAAATGCTATGCAATAGCTTTGCCGCGGCAGTTCTCGAGTGCCACATGTCTTTTTTTATTGGCGTATCAGTAACGCTCCAAAAGAAAAGGCTATAGCCTTTTCTATTATTTAGAAAAAATTATGTTAGTTATTTTTTTTTAATTTAATACATTTTAATGAAAACAAAATGCTATGCAATAGCTTTGCCGCGGCAGTTCTCGAGTGCCACATGTCTTTTTTTATTGGCGTATCAGTAACGCTCCAAAAGAAAAGGCTATAGCCTTTTCTATTATTTAGAAAAAATTATGTTAGTTATTTTTTTTTAATTTAATACATTTTAATGAAAACAAAATGCTATGCAATAGCTTTGCCGCGGCAGTTCTCGAGTGCCACATGTCTTTTTTTATTGGCGTATCAGTAACGCTCCAAAAGAAAAGGCTATAGCCTTTTCTATTATTTAGAAAAAATTATGTTAGTTATTTTTTTTTAATTTAATACATTTTAATGAAAACAAAATGCTATGCAATAGCTTTGCCGCGGCAGTTCTCGAGTGCCACATGTCTTTTTTTATTGGCGTATCAGTAACGCTCCAAAAGAAAAGGCTATAGCCTTTTCTATTATTTAGAAAAAATTATGTTAGTTATTTTTTTTTAATTTAATACATTTTAATGAAAACAAAATGCTATGCAATAGCTTTGCCGCGGCAGTTCTCGAGTGCCACATGTCTTTTTTTATTGGCGTATCAGTAACGCTCCAAAAGAAAAGGCTATAGCCTTTTCTATTATTTAGAAAAAATTATGTTAGTTATTTTTTTTTAATTTAATACATTTTATTGAAAACAAAATGCTATGCAATAGCTTTGCCGCGGCAGTTCTCGAGTGCCACATGTCTTTTTTTATTGGCGTATCAGTAACGCTCCAAAAGAAAAGGCTATAGCCTTTTCTATTATTTAGAAAAAATTATGTTAGTTATTTTTTTTTTAATTTAATACATTTTATTGAAAACAAAATGCTATGCAATAGCTTTGCAGCGGCAGTTCTCGAGTGCCACATGTCTTTTTTTATTGGCGTATCAGTAACGCTCCAAAAGAAAAGGCTATAGCCTTTTCTATTATTTAGAAAAAATTATGTTAGTTATTTTTTTTTAATTTAATACATTTTATTGAAAACAAAATGCTATGCAATAGCTTTGCCGCGGCAGTTCTCGAGTGCCACATGTCTTTTTTTATTGGCGTATCAGTAACGCTCCAAAAGAAAAGGCTATAGCCTTTTCTATTATTTAGAAAAAATTATGTTAGTTATTTTTTTTTTAATTTAATACATTTTATTGAAAACAAAATGCTATGCAATAGCTTTGCCGCGGCAGTTCTCGAGTGCCACATGTCTTTTTTTATTGGCGTATCAGTAACGCTCCAAAAGAAAAGGCTATAGCCTTTTCTATTATTTAGAAAAAATTATGTTAGTTATTTTTTTTTAATTTAATACATTTTAATGAAAACAAAATGCTATGCAATAGCTTTGCCGCGGCAGTTCTCGAGTGCCACATGTATTTTTTTATTGGCGTATCAGTAACGCTCCAAAAGAAAAGGCTATAGCCTTTTCTATTATTTAGAAAAAATTATGTTAGTTATTTTTTTTTAATTTAATACATTTTATTGAAAACAAAATGCTATGCAATAGCTTTGCCGCGGCAGTTCTCGAGTGCCACATGTATTTTTTTATTGGCGTATCAGTAACGCTCCAAAAGAAAAGGCTATAGCCTTTTCTATTATTTAGAAAAAATTATGTTAGTTATTTTTTTTTAATTTAATACATTTTAATGAAAACAAAATGCTATGCAATAGCTTTGCCGCGGCAGTTCTCGAGTGCCACATGTATTTTTTTATTGGCGTATCAGTAACGCTCCAAAAGAAAAGGCTATAGCCTTTTCTATTATTTAGAAAAAATTATGTTAGTTATTTTTTTTTAATTTAATACATTTTAATGAAAACAAAATGCTATGCAATAGCTTTGCCGCGGCAGTTCTCGAGTGCCACATGTATTTTTTTATTGGCGTATCAGTAACGCTCCAAAAGAAAAGGCTATAGCCTTTTCTATTATTTAGAAAAAATTATGTTAGTTATTTTTTTTTAATTTAATACATTTTAATGAAAACAAAATGCTATGCAATAGCTTTGCCGCGGCAGTTCTCGAGTGCCACATGTATTTTTTTATTGGCGTATCAGTAACGCTCCAAAAGAAAAGGCTATAGCCTTTTCTATTATTTAGAAAAAATTATGTTAGTTATTTTTTTTTAATTTAATACATTTTAATGAAAACAAAATGCTATGCAATAGCTTTGCCGCGGCAGTTCTCGAGTGCCACATGTATTTTTTTATTGGCGTATCAGTAACGCTCCAAAAGAAAAGGCTATAGCCTTTTCTATTATTTAGAAAAAATTATGTTAGTTATTTTTTTTTAATTTAATACATTTTAATGAAAACAAAATGCTATGCAATAGCTTTGCCGCGGCAGTTCTCGAGTGCCACATGTATTTTTTTATTGGCGTATCAGTAACGCTCCAAAAGAAAAGGCTATAGCCTTTTCTATTATTTAGAAAAAATTATGTTAGTTATTTTTTTTTAATTTAATACATTTTAATGAAAACAAAATGCTATGCAATAGCTTTGCCGCGGCAGTTCTCGAGTGCCACATGTATTTTTTTATTGGCGTATCAGTAACGCTCCAAAAGAAAAGGCTATAGCCTTTTCTATTATTTAGAAAAAATTATGTTAGTTATTTTTTTTTAATTTAATACATTTTAATGAAAACAAAATGCTATGCAATAGCTTTGCCGCGGCAGTTCTCGAGTGCCACATGTATTTTTTTATTGGCGTATCAGTAACGCTCCAAAAGAAAAGGCTATAGCCTTTTCTATTATTTAGAAAAAATTATGTTAGTTATTTTTTTTTAATTTAATACATTTTATTGAAAACAAAATGCTATGCAATAGCTTTGCCGCGGCAGTTCTCGAGTGCCACATGTCTTTTTTTATTGGCGTATCAGTAACGCTCCAAAAGAAAAGGCTATAGCCTTTTCTATTATTTAGAAAAAATTATGTTAGTTATTTTTTTTTAATTTAATACATTTTATTGAAAACAAAATGCTATGCAATAGCTTTGCCGCGGCAGTTCTCGAGTGCCACATGTCTTTTTTTATTGGCGTATCAGTAACGCTCCAAAAGAAAAGGCTATAGCCTTTTCTATTATTTAGAAAAAATTATGTTAGTTATTTTTTTTTAATTTAATACATTTTATTGAAAACAAAATGCTATGCAATAGCTTTGCCGCGGCAGTTCTCGAGTGCCACATGTCTTTTTTTATTGGCGTATCAGTAACGCTCCAAAAGAAAAGGCTATAGCCTTTTCTATTATTTAGAAAAAATTATGTTAGTTATTTTTTTTTAATTTAATACATTTTATTGAAAACAAAATGCTATGCAATAGCTTTGCCGCGGCAGTTCTCGAGTGCCACATGTATTTTTTTATTGGCGTATCAGTAACGCTCCAAAAGAAAAGGCTATAGCCTTTTCTATTATTTAGAAAAAATTATGTTAGTTATTTTTTTTTAATTTAATACATTTTATTGAAAACAAAATGCTATGCAATAGCTTTGCCGCGGCAGTTCTCGAGTGCCACATGTCTTTTTTTATTGGCGTATCAGTAACGCTCCAAAAGAAAAGGCTATAGCCTTTTCTATTATTTAGAAAAAATTATGTTAGTTATTTTTTTTTAATTTAATACATTTTATTGAAAACAAAATGCTATGCAATAGCTTTGCCGCGGCAGTTCTCGAGTGCCACATGTCTTTTTTTATTGGCGTATCAGTAACGCTCCAAAAGAAAAGGCTATAGCCTTTTCTATTATTTAGAAAAAATTATGTTAGTTATTTTTTTTTAATTTAATACATTTTATTGAAAACAAAATGCTATGCAATAGCTTTGCCGCGGCAGTTCTCGAGTTGCCACATGTATTTTTTTATTGGCGTATCAGTAACGCTCCAAAAGAAAAGGCTATAGCCTTTTCTATTATTTAGAAAAAATTATGTTAGTTATTTTTTTTTAATTTAATACATTTTATTGAAAACAAAATGCTATGCAATAGCTTTGCCGCGGCAGTTCTCGAGTGCCACATGTCTTTTTTTATTGGCGTATCAGTAACGCTCCAAAAGAAAAGGCTATAGCCTTTTCTATTATTTAGAAAAAATTATGTTAGTTATTTTTTTTTAATTTAATACATTTTATTGAAAACAAAATGCTATGCAATAGCTTTGCCGCGGCAGTTCTCGAGTGCCACATGTCTTTTTTTATTGGCGTATCAGTAACGCTCCAAAAGAAAAGGCTATAGCCTTTTCTATTATTTAGAAAAAATTATGTTAGTTATTTTTTTTTAATTTAATACATTTTATTGAAAACAAAATGCTATGCAATAGCTTTGCCGCGGCAGTTCTCGAGTGCCACATGTATTTTTTTATTGGCGTATCAGTAACGCTCCAAAAGAAAAGGCTATAGCCTTTTCTATTATTTAGAAAAAATTATGTTAGTTATTTTTTTTTAATTTAATACATTTTAATGAAAACAAAATGCTATGCAATAGCTTTGCCGCGGCAGTTCTCGAGTGCCACATGTATTTTTTTATTGGCGTATCAGTAACGCTCCAAAAGAAAAGGCTATAGCCTTTTCTATTATTTAGAAAAAATTATGTTAGTTATTTTTTTTTAATTTAATACATTTTAATGAAAACAAAATGCTATGCAATAGCTTTGCCGCGGCAGTTCTCGAGTGCCACATGTATTTTTTTATTGGCGTATCAGTAACGCTCCAAAAGAAAAGGCTATAGCCTTTTCTATTATTTAGAAAAAATTATGTTAGTTATTTTTTTTTAATTTAATACATTTTAATGAAAACAAAATGCTATGCAATAGCTTTGCCGCGGCAGTTCTCGAGTGCCACATGTATTTTTTTATTGGCGTATCAGTAACGCTCCAAAAGAAAAGGCTATAGCCTTTTCTATTATTTAGAAAAAATTATGTTAGTTATTTTTTTTTAATTTAATACATTTTAATGAAAACAAAATGCTATGCAATAGCTTTGCCGCGGCAGTTCTCGAGTGCCACATGTATTTTTTTATTGGCGTATCAGTAACGCTCCAAAAGAAAAGGCTATAGCCTTTTCTATTATTTAGAAAAAATTATGTTAGTTATTTTTTTTTAATTTAATACATTTTAATGAAAACAAAATGCTATGCAATAGCTTTGCCGCGGCAGTTCTCGAGTGCCACATGTATTTTTTTATTGGCGTATCAGTAACGCTCCAAAAGAAAAGGCTATAGCCTTTTCTATTATTTAGAAAAAATTATGTTAGTTATTTTTTTTTAATTTAATACATTTTAATGAAAACAAAATGCTATGCAATAGCTTTGCCGCGGCAGTTCTCGAGTGCCACATGTATTTTTTTATTGGCGTATCAGTAACGCTCCAAAAGAAAAGGCTATAGCCTTTTCTATTATTTAGAAAAAATTATGTTAGTTATTTTTTTTTAATTTAATACATTTTAATGAAAACAAAATGCTATGCAATAGCTTTGCCGCGGCAGTTCTCGAGTGCCACATGTATTTTTTTATTGGCGTATCAGTAACGCTCCAAAAGAAAAGGCTATAGCCTTTTCTATTATTTAGAAAAAATTATGTTAGTTATTTTTTTTTTAATTTAATACATTTTATTGAAAACAAAATGCTATGCAATAGCTTTGCCGCGGCAGTTCTCGAGTGCCACATGTATTTTTTTATTGGCGTATCAGTAACGCTCCAAAAGAAAAGGCTATAGCCTTTTCTATTATTTAGAAAAAATTATGTTAGTTATTTTTTTTTAATTTAATACATTTTATTGAAAACAAAATGCTATGCAATAGCTTTGCCGCGGCAGTTCTCGAGTGCCACATGTCTTTTTTTATTGGCGTATCAGTAACGCTCCAAAAGAAAAGGCTATAGCCTTTTCTATTATTTAGAAAAAATTATGTTAGTTATTTTTTTTTAATTTAATACATTTTATTGAAAACAAAATGCTATGCAATAGCTTTGCCGCGGCAGTTCTCGAGTGCCACATGTCTTTTTTTATTGGCGTATCAGTAACGCTCCAAAAGAAAAGGCTATAGCCTTTTCTATTATTTAGAAAAAATTATGTTAGTTATTTTTTTTTAATTTAATACATTTTATTGAAAACAAAATGCTATGCAATAGCTTTGCCGCGGCAGTTCTCGAGTGCCACATGTCTTTTTTTATTGGCGTATCAGTAACGCTCCAAAAGAAAAGGCTATAGCCTTTTCTATTATTTAGAAAAAATTATGTTAGTTATTTTTTTTTAATTTAATACATTTTATTGAAAACAAAATGCTATGCAATAGCTTTGCCGCGGCAGTTCTCGAGTGCCACATGTCTTTTTTTATTGGCGTATCAGTAACGCTCCAAAAGAAAAGGCTATAGCCTTTTCTATTATTTAGAAAAAATTATGTTAGTTATTTTTTTTTAATTTAATACATTTTATTGAAAACAAAATGCTATGCAATAGCTTTGCCGCGGCAGTTCTCGAGTGCCACATGTCTTTTTTTATTGGCGTATCAGTAACGCTCCAAAAGAAAAGGCTATAGCCTTTTCTATTATTTAGAAAAAATTATGTTAGTTATTTTTTTTTAATTTAATACATTTTATTGAAAACAAAATGCTATGCAATAGCTTTGCCGCGGCAGTTCTCGAGTGCCACATGTCTTTTTTTATTGGCGTATCAGTAACGCTCCAAAAGAAAAGGCTATAGCCTTTTCTATTATTTAGAAAAAATTATGTTAGTTATTTTTTTTTAATTTAATACATTTTATTGAAAACAAAATGCTATGCAATAGCTTTGCCGCGGCAGTTCTCGAGTGCCACATGTCTTTTTTTAATGGCGTATCAGTAACGCTCCAAAGAAAAGGCTATAGCCTTTTCTATTATTTAGAAAAAATTATGTTAGTTATTTTTTTTTAATTTAATACATTTTATTGAAAACAAAATGCTATGCAATAGCTTTGCCGCGGCAGTTCTCGAGTGCCACATGTCTTTTTTTATTGGCGTATCAGTAACGCTCCAAAAGAAAAGGCTATAGCCTTTTCTATTATTTAGAAAAAATTATGTTAGTTATTTTTTTTTAATTTAATACATTTTATTGAAAACAAAATGCTATGCAATAGCTTTGCCGCGGCAGTTCTCGAGTGCCACATGTCTTTTTTTATTGGCGTATCAGTAACGCTCCAAAAGAAAAGGCTATAGCCTTTTCTATTATTTAGAAAAAATTATGTTAGTTATTTTTTTTTAATTTAATACATTTTATTGAAAACAAAATGCTATGCAATAGCTTTGCCGCGGCAGTTCTCGAGTGCCACATGTCTTTTTTTATTGGCGTATCAGTAACGCTCCAAAAGAAAAGGCTATAGCCTTTTCTATTATTTAGAAAAAATTATGTTAGTTATTTTTTTTTAATTTAATACATTTTATTGAAAACAAAATGCTATGCAATAGCTTTGCCGCGGCAGTTCTCGAGTGCCACATGTCTTTTTTTATTGGCGTATCAGTAACGCTCCAAAAGAAAAGGCTATAGCCTTTTCTATTATTTAGAAAAAATTATGTTAGTTATTTTTTTTTAATTTAATACATTTTATTGAAAACAAAATGCTATGCAATAGCTTTGCCGCGGCAGTTCTCGAGTGCCACATGTCTTTTTTTATTGGCGTATCAGTAACGCTCCAAAAGAAAAGGCTATAGCCTTTTCTATTATTTAGAAAAAATTATGTTAGTTATTTTTTTTTAATTTAATACATTTTATTGAAAACAAAATGCTATGCAATAGCTTTGCCGCGGCAGTTCTCGAGTGCCACATGTCTTTTTTTATTGGCGTATCAGTAACGCTCCAAAAGAAAAGGCTTATAGCCTTTTCTATTATTTAGAAAAAATTATGTTAGTTATTTTTTTTTAATTTAATACATTTTATTGAAAACAAAATGCTATGCAATAGCTTTGCCGCGGCAGTTCTCGAGTGCCACATGTCTTTTTTTATTGGCGTATCAGTAACGCTCCAAAAGAAAAGGCTATAGCCTTTTCTATTATTTAGAAAAAATTATGTTAGTTATTTTTTTTTAATTTAATACATTTTATTGAAAACAAAATGCTATGCAATAGCTTTGCCGCGGCAGTTCTCGAGTGCCACATGTCTTTTTTTATTGGCGTATCAGTAACGCTCCAAAAGAAAAGGCTATAGCCTTTTCTATTATTTAGAAAAAATTATGTTAGTTATTTTTTTTTAATTTAATACATTTTATTGAAAACAAAATGCTATGCAATAGCTTTGCCGCGGCAGTTCTCGAGTTCCACATGTCTTTTTTTATTGGCGTATCAGTAACGCTCCAAAAGAAAAGGCTATAGCCTTTTCTATTATTTAGAAAAAATTATGTTAGTTATTTTTTTTTAATTTAATACATTTTATTGAAAACAAAATGCTATGCAATAGCTTTGCCGCGGCAGTTCTCGAGTGCCACATGTCTTTTTTTATTGGCGTATCAGTAACGCTCCAAAAGAAAAGGCTATAATAGCCTTTTCTATTATTTAGAAAAAATTATGTTAGTTATTTTTTTTTAATTTAATACATTTTATTGAAAACAAAATGCTATGCAATAGCTTTGCCGCGGCAGTTCTCGAGTGCCACATGTCTTTTTTTATTGGCGTATCAGTAACGCTCCAAAAGAAAAGGCTATAGCCTTTTCTATTATTTAGAAAAAATTATGTTAGTTATTTTTTTTTAATTTAATACATTTTATTGAAAACAAAATGCTATGCAATAGCTTTGCCGCGGCAGTTCTCGAGTGCCACATGTCTTTTTTTATTGGCGTATCAGTAACGCTCCAAAAGAAAAGGCTATAGCCTTTTCTATTATTTAGAAAAAATTATGTTAGTTATTTTTTTTTTAATTTAATACATTTTATTGAAAACAAAATGCTATGCAATAGCTTTGCCGCGGCAGTTCTCGAGTGCCACATGTCTTTTTTTATTGGCGTATCAGTAACGCTCCAAAAGAAAAGGCTATAGCCTTTTCTATTATTTAGAAAAAATTATGTTAGTTATTTTTTTTTAATTTAATACATTTTATTGAAAACAAAATGCTATGCAATAGCTTTGCCGCGGCAGTTCTCGAGTGCCACAAGTCTTTTTTTATTGGCGTATCAGTAACGCTCCAAAAGAAAAGGCTATAGCCTTTTCTATTATTTAGAAAAAATTATGTTAGTTATTTTTTTTTAATTTAATACATTTTATTGAAAACAAAATGCTATGCAATAGCTTTGCCGCGGCAGTTCTCGAGTGCCACATGTCTTTTTTTATTGGCGTATCAGTAACGCTCCAAAAGAAAAGGCTATAGCCTTTTCTATTATTTAGAAAAAATTATGTTAGTTATTTTTTTTTAATTTAATACATTTTATTGAAAACAAAATGCTATGCAATAGCTTTGCCGCGGCAGTTCTCGAGTGCCACATGTCTTTTTTTATTGGCGTATCAGTAACGCTCCAAAAGAAAAGGCTATAGCCTTTTCTATTATTTAGAAAAAATTATGTTAGTTATTTTTCTTTAATTTAATACATTTTATTGAAAACAAAATGCTATGCAATAGCTTTGCCGCGGCAGTTCTCGAGTGCCACATGTCTTTTTTTATTGGCGTATCAGTAACGCTCCAAAAGAAAAGGCTATAGCCTTTTCTATTATTTAGAAAAAATTATGTTAGTTATTTTTTTTTAATTTAATACATTTTATTGAAAACAAAATGCTATGCAATAGCTTTGCCGCGGCAGTTCTCGAGTGCCACATGTCTTTTTTTATTGGCGTATCAGTAACGCTCCAAAAGAAAAGGCTATAGCCTTTTCTATTATTTAGAAAAAATTATGTTAGTTATTTTTTTTTAATTTAATACATTTTATTGAAAACAAAATGCTATGCAATAGCTTTGCCGCGGCAGTTCTCGAGTGCCACATGTCTTTTTTTATTGGCGTATCAGTAACGCTCCAAAAGAAAAGGCTATAGCCTTTTCTATTATTTAGAAAAAATTATGTTAGTTATTTTTTTTTAATTTAATACATTTTATTGAAAACAAAATGCTATGCAATAGCTTTGCCGCGGCAGTTCTCGAGTGCCACATGTCTTTTTTTATTGGCGTATCAGTAACGCTCCAAAAGAAAAGGCTATAGCCTTTTCTATTATTTAGAAAAAATTATGTTAGTTATTTTTTTTTAATTTAATACATTTTATTGAAAACAAAATGCTATGCAATAGCTTTGCCGCGGCAGTTCTCGAGTGCCACATGTCTTTTTTTATTGGCGTATCAGTAACGCTCCAAAAGAAAAGGCTATAGCCTTTTCTATTATTTAGAAAAAATTATGTTAGTTATTTTTTTTTAATTTAATACATTTTATTGAAAACAAAATGCTATGCAATAGCTTTGCCGCGGCAGTTCTCGAGTGCCACATGTCTTTTTTTATTGGCGTATCAGTAACGCTCCAAAAGAAAAGGCTATAGCCTTTTCTATTATTTAGAAAAAATTATGTTAGTTATTTTTTTTTAATTTAATACATTTTATTGAAAACAAAATGCTATGCAATAGCTTTGCCGCGGCTGTTCTCGAGTGCCACATGTCTTTTTTTATTGGCGTATCAGTAACGCTCCAAAAGAAAAGGCTATAGCCTTTTCTATTATTTAGAAAAAATTATGTTAGTTATTTTTTTTTTAATTTAATACATTTTATTGAAAACAAAAAGCTATGCAATAGCTTTGCCGCGGCAGTTCTCGAGTGCCACATGTCTTTTTTTATTGGCGTATCAGTAACGCTCCAAAAGAAAAGGCTATAGCCTTTTCTATTATTTAGAAAAAATTATGTTAGTTATTTTTTTTTAATTTAATACATTTTATTGAAAACAAAATGCTATGCAATAGCTTTGCCGCGGCAGTTCTCGAGTGCCACATGTCTTTTTTTAATGGCGTATCAGTAACGCTCCAAAAGAAAAGGCTATAGCCTTTTCTATTATTTAGAAAAAATTATGTTAGTTATTTTTTTTAATTTAATACATTTTATTGAAAACAAAATGCTATGCAATAGCTTTGCCGCGGCAGTTCTCGAGTGCCACATGTCTTTTTTTATTGGCGTATCAGTAACGCTCCAAAAGAAAAGGCTATAGCCTTTTCTATTATTTAGAAAAAATTATGTTAGTTATTTTTTTTTAATTTAATACATTTTATTGAAAACAAAATGCTATGCAATAGCTTTGCCGCGGCAGTTCTCGAGTGCCACATGTCTTTTTTTAATGGCGTATCAGTAACGCTCCAAAAGAAAAGGCTATAGCCTTTTCTATTATTTAGAAAAAATTATGTTAGTTATTTTTTTTTAATTTAATACATTTTATTGAGCGTTGGCTCAGGTAGTAAGCACGTTGACTACAAACCGAAGGACCTGGGTTCAAACCCAGTGTCAGACAGAGTCATGAACTAAAAACACCACGCATTTCTCTGATGTGCATTGGTGTGTCAGTTGTTGGCGGAAGGTTTCAGTGGCGAAGGCATGGTCACTGGTCACTGAACAGTACCAACTTCAGCTGATACTAATTCCAATGTAACATAAGAGCGCCCTCCTTCGTTGGTACTGAGTAGCACAATCAACGGCGAAGTAAAATAAAATTAATAAAAAGAAGTGGCTACTAAACTAAACACAGCTTCAAAACTCGTAATGTCCTCCTCGCCACCAGAGGCGCTGCAACACTGCTCTACGAATAAACGTGCAGAAAAAAAGCAGAGTTGTAAAGAACGAATGAAGCTTCACCTCCTTTCATATCTATCACTATCCCTTTCCACTAGTTCCGGCACAATGCATTGCATGTGTAGGGGTCATCATCCCCTGAGTGCTGGTCCAAGATAAAAAAAAAAAAAAAATGCT
The DNA here is from genome assembly GCA_956483585.1 of Gymnocheta viridis. Lineage (NCBI taxonomy): Eukaryota > Metazoa > Arthropoda > Insecta > Diptera > Tachinidae > Gymnocheta > Gymnocheta viridis. The sequence continues at coordinate 13,242 of CATQFJ010000093.1, forward strand.
ATGCAATAGCTTTGCCGCGGCAGTTCTCGAGTGCCACATGTCTTTTTTTAATGGCGTATCAGTAACGCTCCAAAAGAAAAGGCTATAGCCTTTTCTATTATTTAGAAAAAATTATGTTAGTTATTTTTTTTTAATTTAATACATTTTATTGAGCGTTGGCTCAGGTAGTAAGCACGTTGACTACAAACCGAAGGACCTGGGTTCAAACCCAGTGTCAGACAGAGTCATGAACTAAAAACACCACGCATTTCTCTGATGTGCATTGGTGTGTCAGTTGTTGGCGGAAGGTTTCAGTGGCGAAGGCATGGTCACTGGTCACTGAACAGTACCAACTTCAGCTGATACTAATTCCAATGTAACATAAGAGCGCCCTCCTTCGTTGGTACTGAGTAGCACAATCAACGGCGAAGTAAAATAAAATTAATAAAAAGAAGTGGCTACTAAACTAAACACAGCTTCAAAACTCGTAATGTCCTCCTCGCCACCAGAGGCGCTGCAACACTGCTCTGCGAATAAACGTGCAGAAAAAAAGCAGAGTTGTAAAGAACGAATGAAGCTTCACCTCCTTTCATATCTATCACTATCCCTTTCCACTAGTTCCGGCACAATGCATTGCATGTGTAGGGGTCATCATCCCCTGAGTGCTGGTCCAAGATAAAAAAAAAAAAAAATGCTATGCAATAGCTTTGCCGCGGCAGTTCTCGAGTGCCACATGTCTTTTTTTAATGGCGTATCAGTAACGCTCCAAAAGAAAAGGCTATAGCCTTTTCTATTATTTAGAAAAAATTAGGTTAGTTATTTTTTTTTAATTTAATACATTTTATTGAAAACAAAATGCTATGCAATAGCTTTGCCGCGGCAGTTCTCGAGTGCCACATGTCTTTTTTTATTGGCGTATCAGTAACGCTCCAAAAGAAAAGGCTATAGCCTTTTCTATTATTTAGAAAAAATTATGTTAGTTATTTTTTTTTAATTTAATACATTTTATTGAAAACAAAATGCTATGCAATAGCTTTGCCGCGGCAGTTCTCGAGTGCCACATGTCTTTTTTTAATGGCGTATCAGTAACGCTCCAAAAGAAAAGGCTATAGCCTTTTCTATTATTTAGAAAAAATTATGTTAGTTATTTTTTTTTAATTTAATACATTTTATTGAAAACAAAATGCTATGCAATAGCTTTGCCGCGGCAGTTCTCGAGTGCCACATGTCTTTTTTTAATGGCGTATCAGTAACGCTCCAAAAGAAAAGGCTATAATAGCCTTTTCTATTATTTAGAAAAAATTAGGTTAGTTATTTTTTTTTAATTTAATACATTTTATTGAAAACAAAATGCTATGCGATAGCTTTGCCGCGGCAGTTCTCGAGTGCCACATGTCTTTTTTTAATGGCGTATCAGTAACGCTCCAAAAGAAAAGGCTATAGCCTTTTCTATTATTTAGAAAAAATTATGTTAGTTATTTTTTTTTAATTTAATACATTTTATTGAAAACAAAATGCTATGCAATAGCTTTGCCGCGGCAGTTCTCGAGTGCCACATGTCTTTTTTTAATGGCGTATCAGTAACGCTCCAAAAGAAAAGGCTATAGCCTTTTCTATTATTTAGAAAAAATTAGGTTAGTTATTTTTTTTAATTTAATACATTTTATTGAAAACAAAATGCTATGCAATAGCTTTGCCGCGGCAGTTCTCGAGTGCCACATGTCTTTTTTTAATGGCGTATCAGTAACGCTCCAAAAGAAAAGGCTATAGCCTTTTCTATTATTTAGAAAAAATTAGGTTAGTTATTTTTTTTTAATTTAATACATTTTATTGAAAACAAAATGCTATGCAATAGCTTTGCCGCGGCAGTTCTCGAGTGCCACATGTCTTTTTTTAATGGCGTATCAGTAACGCTCCAAAAGAAAAGGCTATAGCCTTTTCTATTATTTAGAAAAAATTATGTTTGTTATTTTTTTTTAATTTAATACATTTTATTGAAAACAAAATGCTATGCAATAGCTTTGCCGCGGCAGTTCTCGAGTGCCACATGTCTTTTTTTAATGGCGTATCAGTAACGCTCCAAAAGAAAAGGCTATAGCCTTTTCTATTATTTAGAAAAAATTAGGTTAGTTATTTTTTTTTAATTTAATACATTTTATTGAAAACAAAATGCTATGCAATAGCTTTGCCGCGGCAGTTCTCGAGTGCCACATGTCTTTTTTTATTGGCGTATCAGTAACGCTCCAAAAGAAAAGGCTATAGCCTTTTCTATTATTTAGAAAAAATTATGTTAGTTATTTTTTTTTAATTTAATACATTTTATTGAAAACAAAATGCTATGCAATAGCTTTGCCGCGGCAGTTCTCGAGTGCCACATGTCTTTTTTTATTGGCGTATCAGTAACGCTCCAAAAGAAAAGGCTATAGCCTTTTCTATTATTTAGAAAAAATTATGTTAGTTATTTTTTTTTAATTTAATACATTTTATTGAAAACAAAATGCTATGCAATAGCTTTGCCGCGGCAGTTCTCGAGTGCCACATGTCTTTTTTTATTGGCGTATCAGTAACGCTCCAAAAGAAAAGGCTATAGCCTTTTCTATTATTTAGAAAAAATTATGTTAGTTATTTTTTTTTAATTTAATACATTTTATTGAAAACAAAATGCTATGCAATAGCTTTGCCGCGGCTGTTCTCGAGTGCCACATGTCTTTTTTTATTGGCGTATCAGTAACGCTCCAAAAGAAAAGGCTATATATAGCCTTTTCTATTATTTAGAAAAAATTATGTTAGTTATTTTTTTTTTAATTTAATACATTTTATTGAAAACAAAAAGCTATGCAATAGCTTTGCCGCGGCAGTTCTCGAGTGCCACATGTCTTTTTTTATTGGCGTATCAGTAACGCTCCAAAAGAAAAGGCTATAGCCTTTTCTATTATTTAGAAAAAATTATGTTAGTTATTTTTTTTTAATTTAATACATTTTATTGAAAACAAAATGCTATGCAATAGCTTTGCCGCGGCAGTTCTCGAGTGCCACATGTCTTTTTTTAATGGCGTATCAGTAACGCTCCAAAAGAAAAGGCTATAGCCTTTTCTATTATTTAGAAAAAATTATGTTAGTTATTTTTTTTTAATTTAATACATTTTATTGAAAACAAAATGCTATGCAATAGCTTTGCCGCGGCAGTTCTCGAGTGCCACATGTCTTTTTTTAATGGCGTATCAGTAACGCTCCAAAAGAAAAGGCTATAATAGCCTTTTCTATTATTTAGAAAAAATTAGGTTAGTTATTTTTTTTTAATTTAATACATTTTATTGAAAACAAAATGCTATGCGATAGCTTTGCCGCGGCAGTTCTCGAGTGCCACATGTCTTTTTTTAATGGCGTATCAGTAACGCTCCAAAAGAAAAGGCTATAGCCTTTTCTATTATTTAGAAAAAATTATGTTAGTTATTTTTTTTTAATTTAATACATTTTATTGAAAACAAAATGCTATGCAATAGCTTTGCCGCGGCAGTTCTCGAGTGCCACATGTCTTTTTTTAATGGCGTATCAGTAACGCTCCAAAAGAAAAGGCTATAGCCTTTTCTATTATTTAGAAAAAATTAGGTTAGTTATTTTTTTTAATTTAATACATTTTATTGAAAACAAAATGCTATGCAATAGCTTTGCCGCGGCAGTTCTCGAGTGCCACATGTCTTTTTTTAATGGCGTATCAGTAACGCTCCAAAAGAAAAGGCTATAGCCTTTTCTATTATTTAGAAAAAATTAGGTTAGTTATTTTTTTTTAATTTAATACATTTTATTGAAAACAAAATGCTATGCAATAGCTTTGCCGCGGCAGTTCTCGAGTGCCACATGTCTTTTTTTAATGGCGTATCAGTAACGCTCCAAAAGAAAAGGCTATAGCCTTTTCTATTATTTAGAAAAAATTATGTTTGTTATTTTTTTTTAATTTAATACATTTTATTGAAAACAAAATGCTATGCAATAGCTTTGCCGCGGCAGTTCTCGAGTGCCACATGTCTTTTTTTAATGGCGTATCAGTAACGCTCCAAAAGAAAAGGCTATAGCCTTTTCTATTATTTAGAAAAAATTATGTTAGTTATTTTTTTTTAATTTAATACATTTTATTGAAAACAAAATGCTATGCAATAGCTTTGCCGCGGCAGTTCTCGAGTGCCACATGTCTTTTTTTATTGGCGTATCAGTAACGCTCCAAAAGAAAAGGCTATAGCCTTTTCTATTATTTAGAAAAAATTATGTTAGTTATTTTTTTTTAATTTAATACATTTTATTGAAAACAAAATGCTATGCAATAGCTTTGCCGCGGCAGTTCTCGAGTGCCACATGTCTTTTTTTATTGGCGTATCAGTAACGCTCCAAAAGAAAAGGCTATAGCCTTTTCTATTATTTAGAAAAAATTATGTTAGTTATTTTTTTTTAATTTAATACATTTTATTGAAAACAAAATGCTATGCAATAGCTTTGCCGCGGCTGTTCTCGAGTGCCACATGTCTTTTTTTATTGGCGTATCAGTAACGCTCCAAAAGAAAAGGCTATATATAGCCTTTTCTATTATTTAGAAAAAATTATGTTAGTTATTTTTTTTTTAATTTAATACATTTTATTGAAAACAAAAAGCTATGCAATAGCTTTGCCGCGGCAGTTCTCGAGTGCCACATGTCTTTTTTTATTGGCGTATCAGTAACGCTCCAAAAGAAAAGGCTATAGCCTTTTCTATTATTTAGAAAAAATTATGTTAGTTATTTTTTTTTAATTTAATACATTTTATTGAAAACAAAATGCTATGCAATAGCTTTGCCGCGGCAGTTCTCGAGTGCCACATGTCTTTTTTTAATGGCGTATCAGTAACGCTCCAAAAGAAAAGGCTATAGCCTTTTCTATTATTTAGAAAAAATTATGTTAGTTATTTTTTTTAATTTAATACATTTTATTGAAAACAAAATGCTATGCAATAGCTTTGCCGCGGCAGTTCTCGAGTGCCACATGTCTTTTTTTATTGGCGTATCAGTAACGCTCCAAAAGAAAAGGCTATAGCCTTTTCTATTATTTAGAAAAAATTATGTTAGTTATTTTTTTTTAATTTAATACATTTTATTGAAAACAAAATGCTATGCAATAGCTTTGCCGCGGCAGTTCTCGAGTGCCACATGTCTTTTTTTAATGGCGTATCAGTAACGCTCCAAAAGAAAAGGCTATAGCCTTTTCTATTATTTAGAAAAAATTATGTTAGTTATTTTTTTTTTAATTTAATACATTTTATTGAAAACAAAATGCTATGCAATAGCTTTGCCGCGGCTGTTCTCGAGTGCCACATGTCTTTTTTTATTGGCGTATCAGTAACGCTCCAAAAGAAAAGGCTATAGCCTTTTCTATTATTTAGAAAAAATTATGTTAGTTATTTTTTTTTTAATTTAATACATTTTATTGAAAACAAAAAGCTATGCAATAGCTTTGCCGCGGCAGTTCTCGAGTGCCACATGTCTTTTTTTATTGGCGTATCAGTAACGCTCCAAAAGAAAAGGCTATATCCTTTTCTATTATTTAGAAAAAATTATGTTAGTTATTTTTTTTTAATTTAATACATTTTATTGAAAACAAAATGCTATGCAATAGCTTTGCCGCGGCAGTTCTCGAGTGCCACATGTCTTTTTTTAATGGCGTATCAGTAACGCTCCAAAAGAAAAGGCTATAGCCTTTTCTATTATTTAGAAAAAATTATGTTAGTTATTTTTTTTTAATTTAATACATTTTATTGAAAACAAAATGCTATGCAATAGCTTTGCCGCGGCAGTTCTCGAGTGCCACATGTCTTTTTTTATTGGCGTATCAGTAACGCTCCAAAAGAAAAGGCTATAGCCTTTTCTATTATTTAGAAAAAATTATGTTAGTTATTTTTTTTTAATTTAATACATTTTATTGAAAACAAAATGCTATGCAATAGCTTTGCCGCGGCAGTTCTCGAGTGCCACATGTCTTTTTTTATTGGCGTATCAGTAACGCTCCAAAAGAAAAGGCTATAGCCTTTTCTATTATTTAGAAAAAATTATGTTAGTTATTTTTTTTTAATTTAATACATTTTATTGAAAACAAAATGCTATGCAATAGCTTTGCCGCGGCAGTTCTCGAGTGCCACATGTCTTTTTTTATTGGCGTATCAGTAACGCTCCAAAAGAAAAGGCTATAGCCTTTTCTATTATTTAGAAAAAATTATGTTAGTTATTTTTTTTTAATTTAATACATTTTATTGAAAACAAAATGCTATGCAATAGCTTTGCCGCGGCAGTTCTCGAGTGCCACATGTCTTTTTTTATTGGCGTATCAGTAACGCTCCAAAAGAAAAGGCTATAGCCTTTTCTATTATTTAGAAAAAATTATGTTAGTTATTTTTTTTTAATTTAATACATTTTATTGAAAACAAAATGCTATGCAATAGCTTTGCCGCGGCTGTTCTCGAGTGCCACATGTCTTTTTTTATTGGCGTATCAGTAACGCTCCAAAAGAAAAGGCTATAGCCTTTTCTATTATTTAGAAAAAATTATGTTAGTTATTTTTTTTTTAATTTAATACATTTTATTGAAAACAAAAAGCTATGCAATAGCTTTGCCGCGGCAGTTCTCGAGTGCCACATGTCTTTTTTTATTGGCGTATCAGTAACGCTCCAAAAGAAAAGGCTATAGCCTTTTCTATTATTTAGAAAAAATTATGTTAGTTATTTTTTTTTAATTTAATACATTTTATTGAAAACAAAATGCTATGCAATAGCTTTGCCGCGGCAGTTCTCGAGTGCCACATGTCTTTTTTTAATGGCGTATCAGTAACGCTCCAAAAGAAAAGGCTATAGCCTTTTCTATTATTTAGAAAAAATTATGTTAGTTATTTTTTTTTAATTTAATACATTTTATTGAAAACAAAATGCTATGCAATAGCTTTGCCGCGGCTGTTCTCGAGTGCCACATGTCTTTTTTTATTGGCGTATCAGTAACGCTCCAAAAGAAAAGGCTATAGCCTTTTCTATTATTTAGAAAAAATTATGTTAGTTATTTTTTTTTTAATTTAATACATTTTATTGAAAACAAAAAGCTATGCAATAGCTTTGCCGCGGCAGTTCTCGAGTGCCACATGTCTTTTTTTATTGGCGTATCAGTAACGCTCCAAAAGAAAAGGCTATAGCCTTTTCTATTATTTAGAAAAAATTATGTTAGTTATTTTTTTTTAATTTAATACATTTTATTGAAAACAAAATGCTATGCAATAGCTTTGCCGCGGCAGTTCTCGAGTGCCACATGTCTTTTTTTAATGGCGTATCAGTAACGCTCCAAAAGAAAAGGCTATAGCCTTTTCTATTATTTAGAAAAAATTATGTTAGTTATTTTTTTTTAATTTAATACATTTTATTGAAAACAAAATGCTATGCAATAGCTTTGCCGCGGCAGTTCTCGAGTGCCACATGTCTTTTTTTATTGGCGTATCAGTAACGCTCCAAAAGAAAAGGCTATAGCCTTTTCTATTATTTAGAAAAAATTATGTTAGTTATTTTTTTTTAATTTAATACATTTTATTGAAAACAAAATGCTATGCAATAGCTTTGCCGCGGCAGTTCTCGAGTGCCACATGTCTTTTTTTATTGGCGTATCAGTAACGCTCCAAAAGAAAAGGCTATAGCCTTTTCTATTATTTAGAAAAAATTATGTTAGTTATTTTTTTTTAATTTAATACATTTTATTGAAAACAAAATGCTATGCAATAGCTTTGCCGCGGCAGTTCTCGAGTGCCACATGTCTTTTTTTATTGGCGTATCAGTAACGCTCCAAAAGAAAAGGCTATAGCCTTTTCTATTATTTAGAAAAAATTATGTTAGTTATTTTTTTTTAATTTAATACATTTTATTGAAAACAAAATGCTATGCAATAGCTTTGCCGCGGCAGTTCTCGAGTGCCACATGTCTTTTTTTATTGGCGTATCAGTAACGCTCCAAAAGAAAAGGCTATAGCCTTTTCTATTATTTAGAAAAAATTATGTTAGTTATTTTTTTTTAATTTAATACATTTTATTGAAAACAAAATGCTATGCAATAGCTTTGCCGCGGCAGTTCTCGAGTGCCACATGTCTTTTTTTATTGGCGTATCAGTAACGCTCCAAAAGAAAAGGCTATAGCCTTTTCTATTATTTAGAAAAAATTATGTTAGTTATTTTTTTTTTAATTTAATACATTTTATTGAAAACAAAAAGCTATGCAATAGCTTTGCCGCGGCAGTTCTCGAGTGCCACATGTCTTTTTTTATTGGCGTATCAGTAACGCTCCAAAAGAAAAGGCTATAGCCTTTTCTATTATTTAGAAAAAATTATGTTAGTTATTTTTTTTTAATTTAATACATTTTATTGAAAACAAAATGCTATGCAATAGCTTTGCCGCGGCAGTTCTCGAGTGCCACATGTCTTTTTTTAATGGCGTATCAGTAACGCTCCAAAAGAAAAGGCTATAGCCTTTTCTATTATTTAGAAAAAATTATGTTAGTTATTTTTTTTTAATTTAATACATTTTATTGAAAACAAAATGCTATGCAATAGCTTTGCCGCGGCTGTTCTCGAGTGCCACATGTCTTTTTTTATTGGCGTATCAGTAACGCTCCAAAAGAAAAGGCTATAGCCTTTTCTATTATTTAGAAAAAATTATGTTAGTTATTTTTTTTTTAATTTAATACATTTTATTGAAAACAAAAAGCTATGCAATAGCTTTGCCGCGGCAGTTCTCGAGTGCCACATGTCTTTTTTTATTGGCGTATCAGTAACGCTCCAAAAGAAAAGGCTATAGCCTTTTCTATTATTTAGAAAAAATTATGTTAGTTATTTTTTTTTAATTTAATACATTTTATTGAAAACAAAATGCTATGCAATAGCTTTGCCGCGGCAGTTCTCGAGTGCCACATGTCTTTTTTTAATGGCGTATCAGTAACGCTCCAAAAGAAAAGGCTATAGCCTTTTCTATTATTTAGAAAAAATTATGTTAGTTATTTTTTTTTAATTTAATACATTTTATTGAGCGTTGGCACAGGTAGTAAGCACGTTGACTACAAACCGAAGGACCTGGGTTCAAACCCAGTGTCAGACAGAGTCATGAACTAAAAACACCACGCATTTCTCTGATGTGCATTGGTGTGTCAGTTGTTGGCGGAAGGTTTCAGTGGCGAAGGCATGGTCACTGGTCACTGAACAGTACCAACTTCAGCTGATACTAATTCCAATGTAACATAAGAGCGCCCTCCTTCGTTGGTACTGAGTAGCACAATCAACGGCGAAGTAAAATAAAATTAATAAAAAGAAGTGGCTACTAAACTAAACACAGCTTCAAAACTCGTAATGTCCTCCTCGCCACCAGAGGCGCTGCAACACTGCTCTACGAATAAACGTGCAGAAAAAAAGCAGAGTTGTAAAGAACGAATGAAGCTTCACCTCCTTTCATATCTATCACTATCCCTTTCCACTAGTTCCGGCACAATGCATTGCATGTGTAGGGGTCATCATCCCCTGAGTGCTGGTCCAAGATAAAAAAAAAAAAAAATGCTATGCAATAGCTTTGCCGCGGCAGTTCTCGAGTGCCACATGTCTTTTTTTAATGGCGTATCAGTAACGCTCCAAAAGAAAAGGCTATAGCCTTTTCTATTATTTAGAAAAAATTATGTTAGTTATTTTTTTTTAATTTAATACATTTTATTGAGCGTTGGCTCAGGTAGTAAGCACGTTGACTACAAACCGAAGGACCTGGGTTCAAACCCAGTGTCAGACAGAGTCATGAACTAAAAACACCACGCATTTCTCTGATGTGCATTGGTGTGTCAGTTGTTGGCGGAAGGTTTCAGTGGCGAAGGCATGGTCACTGGTCACTGAACAGTACCAACTTCAGCTGATACTAATTCCAATGTAACATAAGAGCGCCCTCCTTCGTTGGTACTGAGTAGCACAATCAACGGCGAAGTAAAATAAAATTAATAAAAAGAAGTGGCTACTAAACTAAACACAGCTTCAAAACTCGTAATGTCCTCCTCGCCACCAGAGGCGCTGCAACACTGCTCTACGAATAAACGTGCAGAAAAAAAGCAGAGTTGTAAAGAACGAATGAAGCTTCACCTCCTTTCATATCTATCACTATCCCTTTCCACTAGTTCCGGCACAATGCATTGCATGTGTAGGGGTCATCATCCCCTGAGTGCTGGTCCAAGATAAAAAAAAAAAAAAAATGCTATGCAATAGCTTTGCCGCGGCAGTTCTCGAGTGCCACATGTCTTTTTTTAATGGCGTATCAGTAACGCTCCAAAAGAAAAGGCTATAGCCTTTTCTATTATTTAGAAAAAATTAGGTTAGTTATTTTTTTTAATTTAATACATTTTATTGAAAACAAAATGCTATGCAATAGCTTTGCCGCGGCAGTTCTCGAGTGCCACATGTCTTTTTTTATTGGCGTATCAGTAACGCTCCAAAAGAAAAGGCTATAGCCTTTTCTATTATTTAGAAAAAATTATGTTAGTTATTTTTTTTTAATTTAATACATTTTATTGAAAACAAAATGCTATGCAATAGCTTTGCCGCGGCAGTTCTCGAGTGCCACATGTCTTTTTTTAATGGCGTATCAGTAACGCTCCAAAAGAAAAGGCTATAATAGCCTTTTCTATTATTTAGAAAAAATTAGGTTAGTTATTTTTTTTAATTTAATACATTTTATTGAAAACAAAATGCTATGCAATAGCTTTGCCGCGGCAGTTCTCGAGTGCCACATGTCTTTTTTTAATGGCGTATCAGTAACGCTCCAAAAGAAAAGGCTATAGCCTTTTCTATTATTTAGAAAAAATTAGGTTAGTTATTTTTTTTTAATTTAATACATTTTATTGAAAACAAAATGCTATGCAATAGCTTTGCCGCGGCAGTTCTCGAGTGCCACATGTCTTTTTTTAATGGCGTATCAGTAACGCTCCAAAAGAAAAGGCTATAATAGCCTTTTCTATTATTTAGAAAAAATTAGGTTAGTTATTTTTTTTAATTTAATACATTTTATTGAAAACAAAATGCTATGCAATAGCTTTGCCGCGGCAGTTCTCGAGTGCCACATGTCTTTTTTTAATGGCGTATCAGTAACGCTCCAAAAGAAAAGGCTATAGCCTTTTCTATTATTTAGAAAAAATTAGGTTAGTTATTTTTTTTTAATTTAATACATTTTATTGAAAACAAAATGCTATGCAATAGCTTTGCCGCGGCAGTTCTCGAGTGCCACATGTCTTTTTTTAATGGCGTATCAGTAACGCTCCAAAAGAAAAGGCTATAGCCTTTTCTATTATTTAGAAAAAATTATGTTAGTTATTTTTTTTTAATTTAATACATTTTATTGAAAACAAAATGCTATGCAATAGCTTTGCCGCGGCAGTTCTCGAGTGCCACATGTCTTTTTTTAATGGCGTATCAGTAACGCTCCAAAAGAAAAGGCTATAGCCTTTTCTATTATTTAGAAAAAATTAGGTTAGTTATTTTTTTTAATTTAATACATTTTATTGAAAACAAAATGCTATGCAATAGCTTTGCCGCGGCAGTTCTCGAGTGCCACATGTCTTTTTTTATTGGCGTATCAGTAACGCTCCAAAAGAAAAGGCTATAGCCTTTTCTATTATTTAGAAAAAATTAGGTTAGTTATTTTTTTTAATTTAATACATTTTATTGAAAACAAAATGCTATGCAATAGCTTTGCCGCGGCAGTTCTCGAGTGCCACATGTCTTTTTTTATTGGCGTATCAGTAACGCTCCAAAAGAAAAGGCTATAGCCTTTTCTATTATTTAGAAAAAATTATGTTAGTTATTTTTTTTTAATTTAATACATTTTATTGAAAACAAAATGCTATGCAATAGCTTTGCCGCGGCTGTTCTCGAGTGCCACATGTCTTTTTTTAATGGCGTATCAGTAACGCTCCAAAAGAAAAGGCTATAGCCTTTTCTATTATTTAGAAAAAATTAGGTTAGTTATTTTTTTTAATTTAATACATTTTATTGAAAACAAAATGCTATGCAATAGCTTTGCCGCGGCAGTTCTCGAGTGCCACATGTCTTTTTTTAATGGCGTATCAGTAACGCTCCAAAAGAAAAGGCTATAGCCTTTTCTATTATTTAGAAAAAATTAGGTTAGTTATTTTTTTTTAATTTAATACATTTTATTGAAAACAAAATGCTATGCAATAGCTTTGCCGCGGCAGTTCTCGAGTGCCACATGTCTTTTTTTATTGGCGTATCAGTAACGCTCCAAAAGAAAAGGCTATAGCCTTTTCTATTATTTAGAAAAAATTATGTTAGTTATTTTTTTTTAATTTAATACATTTTATTGAAAACAAAATGCTATGCAATAGCTTTGCCGCGGCAGTTCTCGAGTGCCACATGTCTTTTTTTAATGGCGTATCAGTAACGCTCCAAAAGAAAAGGCTATAGCCTTTTCTATTATTTAGAAAAAATTAGGTTAGTTATTTTTTTTAATTTAATACATTTTATTGAAAACAAAATGCTATGCAATAGCTTTGCCGCGGCAGTTCTCGAGTGCCACATGTCTTTTTTTAATGGCGTATCAGTAACGCTCCAAAAGAAAAGGCTATAGCCTTTTCTATTATTTAGAAAAAATTAGGTTAGTTATTTTTTTTTAATTTAATACATTTTATTGAAAACAAAATGCTATGCAATAGCTTTGCCGCGGCAGTTCTCGAGTGCCACATGTCTTTTTTTATTGGCGTATCAGTAACGCTCCAAAAGAAAAGGCTATAGCCTTTTCTATTATTTAGAAAAAATTATGTTAGTTATTTTTTTTTAATTTAATACATTTTATTGAAAACAAAATGCTATGCAATAGCTTTGCCGCGGCAGTTCTCGAGTGCCACATGTCTTTTTTTAATGGCGTATCAGTAACGCTCCAAAAGAAAAGGCTATAGCCTTTTCTATTATTTAGAAAAAATTAGGTTAGTTATTTTTTTTAATTTAATACATTTTATTGAAAACAAAATGCTATGCAATAGCTTTGCCGCGGCAGTTCTCGAGTGCCACATGTCTTTTTTTAATGGCGTATCAGTAACGCTCCAAAAGAAAAGGCTATAGCCTTTTCTATTATTTAGAAAAAATTATGTTAGTTATTTTTTTTAATTTAATACATTTTATTGAAAACAAAATGCTATGCAATAGCTTTGCCGCGGCAGTTCTCGAGTGCCACATGTCTTTTTTTAATGGCGTATCAGTAACGCTCCAAAAGAAAAGGCTATAGCCTTTTCTATTATTTAGAAAAAATTAGGTTAGTTATTTTTTTTTAATTTAATACATTTTATTGAAAACAAAATGCTATGCAATAGCTTTGCCGCGGCAGTTCTCGAGTGCCACATGTCTTTTTTTATTGGCGTATCAGTAACGCTCCAAAAGAAAAGGCTATAGCCTTTTCTATTATTTAGAAAAAATTAGGTTAGTTATTTTTTTTTAATTTAATACATTTTATTGAAAACAAAATGCTATGCAATAGCTTTGCCGCGGCAGTTCTCGAGTGCCACATGTCTTTTTTTATTGGCGTATCAGTAACGCTCCAAAAGAAAAGGCTATAGCCTTTTCTATTATTTAGAAAAAATTATGTTAGTTATTTTTTTTTAATTTAATACATTTTATTGAAAACAAAATGCTATGCAATAGCTTTGCCGCGGCAGTTCTCGAGTGCCACATGTCTTTTTTTAATGGCGTATCAGTAACGCTCCAAAAGAAAAGGCTATAGCCTTTTCTATTATTTAGAAAAAATTAGGTTAGTTATTTTTTTTTAATTTAATACATTTTATTGAAAACAAAATGCTATGCAATAGCTTTGCCGCGGCAGTTCTCGAGTGCCACATGTCTTTTTTTATTGGCGTATCAGTAACGCTCCAAAAGAAAAGGCTATAGCCTTTTCTATTATTTAGAAAAAATTAGGTTAGTTATTTTTTTTTAATTTAATACATTTTATTGAAAACAAAATGCTATGCAATAGCTTTGCCGCGGCAGTTCTCGAGTGCCACATGTCTTTTTTTAATGGCGTATCAGTAACGCTCCAAAAGAAAAGGCTATAGCCTTTTCTATTATTTAGAAAAAATTAGGTTAGTTATTTTTTTTTAATTTAATACATTTTATTGAAAACAAAATGCTATGCAATAGCTTTGCCGCGGCAGTTCTCGAGTGCCACATGTCTTTTTTTATTGGCGTATCAGTAACGCTCCAAAAGAAAAGGCTATAGCCTTTTCTATTATTTAGAAAAAATTAGGTTAGTTATTTTTTTTAATTTAATACATTTTATTGAAAACAAAATGCTATGCAATAGCTTTGCCGCGGCAGTTCTCGAGTGCCACATGTCTTTTTTAATGGCGTATCAGTAACGCTCCAAAAGAAAAGGCTATAGCCTTTTCTATTATTTAGAAAAAATTAGGTTAGTTATTTTTTTTAATTTAATACATTTTATTGAAAACAAAATGCTATGCAATAGCTTTGCCGCGGCAGTTCTCGAGTGCCACATGTCTTTTTTTAATGGCGTATCAGTAACGCTCCAAAAGAAAAGGCTATAGCCTTTTCTATTATTTAGAAAAAATTAGGTTAGTTATTTTTTTTAATTTAATACATTTTATTGAAAACAAAATGCTATGCAATAGCTTTGCCGCGGCAGTTCTCGAGTGCCACATGTCTTTTTTTAATGGCGTATCAGTAACGCTCCAAAAGAAAAGGCTATAGCCTTTTCTATTATTTAGAAAAAATTAGGTTAGTTATTTTTTTTAATTTAATACATTTTATTGAAAACAAAATGCTATGCAATAGCTTTGCCGCGGCAGTTCTCGAGTGCCACATGTCTTTTTTTAATGGCGTATCAGTAACGCTCCAAAAGAAAAGGCTATAGCCTTTTCTATTATTTAGAAAAAATTAGGTTAGTTATTTTTTTTAATTTAATACATTTTATTGAAAACAAAATGCTATGCAATAGCTTTGCCGCGGCAGTTCTCGAGTGCCACATGTCTTTTTTTAATGGCGTATCAGTAACGCTCCAAAAGAAAAGGCTATAGCCTTTTCTATTATTTAGAAAAAATTAGGTTAGTTATTTTTTTTAATTTAATACATTTTATTGAAAACAAAATGCTATGCAATAGCTTTGCCGCGGCAGTTCTCGAGTGCCACATGTCTTTTTTTATTGGCGTATCAGTAACGCTCCAAAAGAAAAGGCTATAGCCTTTTCTATTATTTAGAAAAAATTAGGTTAGTTATTTTTTTTTAATTTAATACATTTTATTGAAAACAAAATGCTATGCAATAGCTTTGCCGCGGCAGTTCTCGAGTGCCACATGTCTTTTTTTATTGGCGTATCAGTAACGCTCCAAAAGAAAAGGCTATAGCCTTTTCTATTATTTAGAAAAAATTAGGTTAGTTATTTTTTTTTAATTAATACATTTTATTGAAAACAAAATGCTATGCAATAGCTTTGCCGCGGCAGTTCTCGAGT
>CATQFJ010000094.1:0-30377 GCA_956483585.1 Gymnocheta viridis
CTTTTAAATTTTTTTTTTGAAAAAGTTGGGTTCAATCGAACAACCTACTAGTTGGTAGTCACGACCGCTTCTTGTACACCACAGAGCAGTTGCATTTTTCATAGTAGTTTACGCGTTTAAGAACATAATATATCTTATTTATTATAAAATACTAAAACTTAAAATTCTTGATGGAAATTGGTGTGGTTGTTGTAAATTCGCTATTTTTGTACTGAATACTGAAATGTTTCTTTAAACTTATTTCTGTACGTTTATTAGTATAATATTATGCACATTACAGTATTTTTTATCGCTTACATTTTCTTTTCGTATATAAATAACCATAATTATTTTTTATATTATTTATATTAACGAAATGTAATGGATCGTCAAGACACTATGTACGAGTAGATATACAAAATCAATGAAATTGAATTTTAGTTTTGTTTTACAAATGTATTAATTTTTCATTTTTTATGACTATTTGTGATTTCAGAAGAAAGACAAAACTTATGCTTATATACTGTTTTATAATTGTGTAATTTTAATTATTTTCTATATTTAGGTGCAGAACGTATTTGTATTTGTAAAATGTGATAAAAAATCTTTTGACAATTAAAATGCTGTTTGGATACTTAGTAACACATAACAAAGCAAAAAAATCTCTTCCCGGCTAGAATTTGACAAGAAATGTTTCTTTCATTCTGTAACATCAGTGAGTTAATTTTCAAAAGCACTTCAATTAATTGCCATTTTTCTATAAAATAAAAACAAAGTTTGATGTAAGAATTTAATTTGTTATCAAGCTTCAAAATGTAATTAGCAAAGAAAATAAAAAATTGAAAACCCTCCGAAAATAGCGCATATTCTAAAATTGCAACTGCAATATTGGAAATTATTCCCAAAATTTATTTAAAAAAAAAAATCATATAATTGGCAATCGGCAGCCAAAAATCTTGAAAAATCTCTAAAATGCCAAAAACTCTTAAAAATATGCGAACATCAGGAAAATTTTATGATTCAATATTGATTAAAAAACAGAAAAATTATAGAGTAAAAAAATATCATATCCATTGTGAAAATGAAACTTTTATTAAAAAATTAATTTATTAAAAAATTTTGTATTTTTAATAAAAGTATTGCAAATACCTACTTTCTACAAATTTATCTTTAGCTTCTAGATTGCATTATCCAATTGAATAATTTAATGTGGGCTTAATTAAAATGTATTCTAAGAATAGTTTGCAATTCATCAAATATTTTTCAAACAATCAGTTCCTATCGTACATATCATACATATGAATTTTAGATTTTTATATCGGAATGTTTGGGGAAAATTTCCAAAAATAGTATATGCATACATATTCGAATTTCATTTTTTTGCATGTTTTCGTATTTTCCCCAATTCAACATATACAAAATGATAAGTGAAGATCTTAGGAGATAAAAAAATTGATTTCTTCATATTCATATAAAATTAATTGGTTTGAAACATTTAAAAATTAGGTTTAAGGTCTACTGATGATTTGGCTTAAGCACCAATGAAATGCATGTATATAGACTAGCTAAAAACCCTCAACAAACAAAAGTTTTTAAATTTTTTGGTCTTACATTCAATAAAAACACCTAAAGTAATCGTTTTGCGGAATATCGCATTGTCGATAGCACGCACTACGGAATTGGACGCGGATTAATGGTAATATATTACGAAAATAAGCCGAATTATGGGTTGGATTTCAGAGGTAAATGCTTTCTGTTTGCGATTTTATCGTAATTTGTCATATTTAGTTCTCTGTCTTACTTAGTAAACGCAGAAGAAGATTTAAATAAAAAATGTTTTTAATTAAATTCATCTGTTTTCTTAGCAGGCTGAATATGAATTACAGAATTCGTGTGTGTTTCTATATCAGAAATATACAGGTTATATTGAACCAAAACCTTCATCTTCTGGTCCAACCGCAATACAGATAAGTAAATGAAAAAGTTAACAAAATTTTAAAAAGACAACTATCAGAATACCACTAGTTTACATACATACGTCATCATACGAGTTTCAAAGAAAAAATTTAATTAAAATAATGAATTAAAATATGTTGTTATATTTTATAATTTAAAATTTTTTCTTACACCGTCAAGTTATTTTTATTTTTGGTGTTATTATTATATTATATCAAATAAAAACGTTGACAACTTACTGAATTCATTATATAATTATTTTATCACTGTAAAAAATCCTATCTGATAACATATTGGATATTTTTCAAAAATAAACCTATTATCGTTCATAAAATTGGAAAAAACGCAAAAATTAAAAAAAATATTATGAGATTGTGCCTGGTTTTTTAAATAAATTGTGGAACAAACTTTTTCATATAAAAAGAAAATGTAATGAAAACAACTAAAATGTATCGAAAAATCTAAAAAAAATATAATTTTGTTGTGTTCAGGATTCGAAACCGTACCACCGGGTAAGAAGGTACGGTTTCAAATCCTTACCAACCATTTATTAATTTTTTTTTAATTTTTGATACATTTTAGTTATTTTTATTACTTTTACTTTTTATTTGAAAAAGTTCGTTTTTTTAAAGAATCTTTGATAGCTTTAAATTATTTTCAATACGAAAATAATATTGGAACATTTTAATTATTAGACTAACAGATTTATGTAATAGTTGGCGATTTGTTTAATCAATTTTGGGAGAATTTCTTAATTATTAAATCTTTTCTAACGTTTCAAATCATTTCTTTGTTTAGTCGAAGACCAATGGCTTTTTGATAAAGACGTTGTAATACTTCTTGGATTTGTGAAAAAATATATAAGCGCTAATAAGGGGATGTTAATATTTTTATTATGCACTCTAGGCAAGAAAGTGTAAAAAATTTGTTACGAAATTCATAATTTATGGCTGACTTCATAAACGCAGTTTGCAAAGCAACACGAGAATGCCTTGTAAACTCATGCTTCCAGTGTTGCTTTGGAAGCTGTGTTTATGAAATCAGCCAATACTATGAAATAGAGATTAGAACCAACAATGCGTGATCGTGATTAATTTTTTGTTCCATCACGTGGGGGTGCGTCCGTGAGACGGTGAGTGACGATTTTTTTGCTTTAATGTAAATTTTTCCATTTAAATTATTTTTTTTTAATTTTGTTTCGTATTTCATGGGCGTGAATTTTCATGATTGTGACTTCTTTCGTCACTCCATACTATGGTGAAGGGTATATAAGATTCGCCACAGTCGAATATATCTCTCTTATTTGTTTTTCTTAGACTTTAACAACTTTCAGTTTAAAATGTATTTTTTCTGTTAAAAAAGTAACAATTCCAATAATTGTATTTCTCTTTCTTTTTATCATTACTTTCTATTCAATGTAACACTCAATAAATCAAAATTAATTTAATTTCTTGTTGTATTATTCTTGAAATCTACATCTTGAAATAATGATAAGCTATTGGAGTTCATCTTTCCAATTCAAAAAAAAAACAAACAAACAAAAGCAAATAGTAATTGTTAGAAATAAAGAGGTTAAACATCTAGTGTGAAATAAGGTCAATTGTTGAGCAAAAAGGAAAATATCATGAACTTGGCAACAATAAATAAAATCTCAAGAAAAGTTAGTTAGCACTGAAGGAAATTGAAAACAAACAGTAAGAAAATAATACCCATTGTAGTTATTTTGTAGTAATTTACACATGACTCCACATCCACACGGAGATTTTCATTTACTAAGATAAAAAAGTAATATTCAACCGGAAATGCAATCAAATATTGTTTTCCGTTGTGTATTGTTTTACAGAGTACTTTAGTAAATATAAAAGGATCTCATACAAAGCACATAAGACAAATCAAAATAAAGTAATTCAGTTTTCAATAAACGAAATAAATATGCCGACAAGCAGCAATAAATATCCTGTTTTATCATTAAAAAAAAGGATCGAATGAGTTTCAAAGGTTAAATAGCAATAAAACATACAAATATGTATTAAAATATTGGGTACTTTTTAAATTTAGTGTAATTTTTTTGTGCAAGTGGAAACTTTCAAATTGCGCAGCAGTGACATCCCCGCAGATAACGCGAATATTCCAAACACGCATGCAAAGTATACTCCATAAAGGACTAGGATTAGGACAAAAGTAATCCAAATGTGTGCAAAAAACATAGTCTATTTAACATTACGATGTCCTTGGGCTGGATCATATGGTCCAGATTTGCATTATATTGGAATAACCCAAAAACTACTCCATGTCATTAAAAATGGACCAGGCACCAGTACAATCGTGAAAGCACGAACAATTGTCGTATAGAAATAAGTTCTGGTTAAAAAATGGCACAGTCCATTACTGAATTACATAGGACCATGTTGCAACTAGTCCGTTTCAGCTATAATGGACCACGTAGTCCAATATCATCTTCAGGGATACATATATTTAGTAGGATTCTTAAAAAAGGAGCGCTTTACGAAAGAACAACGTGTTGTAATTGTGAAAACTTATAACAAAAACTTCAAAAATTATGCTAAGTGAATGTGAAAGGAATTCGTTACAGGAACATCATAACGGAGTTCTTGTAGATTCAACTGGACGGCATAGGTCTGGTTGATAATTGGTTCCAGCAAGACGTTGCCCCCCGCCACACTGGGCATTGAACAAGCGATTTATTACAGAAACAATTTCGAGAACACATTATCTCAAGAAATTCCGATGTCAACTGGCCACCAAGATCAAGCGATTTAACGTCAGGCAATTTTTTTCTTTATGGTTCTTAGAAATATCGAACTTGTACAAATAAACTAGAAACAATTCCTGAGCTACGAAGCGTCAACGGTAAAATAGAGCCACATCTCTGTGAAAAAGTCATGGAAAATAACATGAAAAGAGCAATAGCCTCTCGTTCGAGCCATGGGGGCCATTTGACAGATAGTTATTTTCATATTTGGAACGTATCTTCTTTACAACCCAATTAAAATACAACAACTATCTTAAAAATATATGTGCTTTTATATTACCATGCAAAAGAGCATTCTTGCTGAGACTCTCTTTATATAATTTTTAAAGCAAAATTTTTAAAAATTTTCGTGGAAAAATGTGTTTGATTTTACCAAACTTTCTCAGAATCTCAAAAACTATAAGACTAGCCTAGAATTTATACGAAAATTTTTTTTAGATAATTATAGTCCCCATTCTTTGGTATTTTATTAAATTAAATCAAGCAGCTAGTTCTTAAAAAATAGCAAATTATCTTATGTAACGTCCTTAATTTTCTCATATGGGTACATATCCAGAACCAGAGTCAATTCAATCAAAGTAATTTGTAGGACTTGAACCTTATTATTATTAAATTTTCTTAAACGTTGAAAATATTTGAAGATTCTGTGTTTTGTTTAACCAGAACTTTTGGTTGATCAAATTAATTAATTGATCTGTGCATTAAATGATCAAAAAGTTTGATAAATCGATTAATCACACATTGCTTATTATTACGAGTTATAAAGTATTAAGTTATAAAAATGGTTTAAGGTCTACTGATAATTTTTTCTTAAGCTCAGCTCCAATTATATGCATGTACATTATATATGAGACCTGAACTATATAAACTTAACAAACAAAGCTTTTTGAAATTATAAAGTATCTTTATGCTTAATTTTAAAGAAAACCGATTTTCTTCTATTTAACGGACAAGACGGTTTTGTTGGAATGCATGTATTTAATATCGAAAATTTAAAACACAAGGCGAAAGTCTAATTGAAAAAATTTTTAATATAAATTAAATACGTTTTTCGAACTTAATAACTTCAAAAATGCTTTAACTCCAAACGAAAATATTCAGGAGTATGCATTCTTTACAGAAAGCACTCCAGTGAATTTTGATCTCGTTAAAGATTTGGTATCCTTTTATGTGAGCAGTGACATACATATGTGACATGTACGAGTATATGTTTAGAAATTAATTTTGCAGAAGAATTAATTTTATATCTGTTGGTGACATTTTTGGTAAACGATTTTTAATGCCTTGTCTCTGTCTGTCACAGCTTTTCTCAAGCAAAAACGATGACTTCACAATGAGTTTGTATGTCTCTGAACAATTTTGTCCGCTTTTTGATTGATCGACAAGTGAATGACAAGTTTGAAAAATTTTAAAAATTTGTGTTACTTTTTCTGTTTTCCTCTATTAGTTTACATACATATAGTTACATGTACATTTATACATACATATGCATTTATGGCTCATTTTATCCAAAAATGTTTTGACTTGAAAATGAAAAAATTCTTCAGTAATCGAGTATTAAATTTCAAAATTCACACACCCCAATTCTATAAAAATCAGCATCTGGTTTTGTAATTAAATATTTATACTGAAAATTTATAAATTTTTATTTAAAAAGTCTAATAATAACAAGTTCTATAAGTTATATGAAATCAAATTTTTTACTTCACTACTAACAATAAAACATATATTTTGTTACTTGCTGTTTTCTAAGTAAACCGGTTTGGAACTTCTTTTATAATCTTGAAATTGCAATAGAGGGCACAAATTAAAAACCACTTTGTTTCCTTTTTTTACTTTTTCATGTAGCTGAGAATAAAATGCAAAGTTCTAATGCAATTCAATATTCTAAGGTTTGAAGATCATTCTCATATACAGCTTCGGATTCCTTTTACGTCCGTTAATCAGTGAATTACTATATATTAAAGCACGTTCATATTCCTAGCTACTGTAAACGATTTAAAAAAAATAAATCTACATCTTACACATTTGTTTTCTAAAATAAATATGAAATAGGAGATTTACCAAAAACCTTTAACACATATTTATGAATATTTTTGCTTAAAAATACAAGTAAGCCATTACTTTTTTACCCAACATACTTATGAGATTAGTAAAATTAAATAACAACTTATCTAAAACAACAATAAAAAACATCCTACTATTCCACGTATTACAAATATTGAGTATGGAACTAAATTAGCATAAATATAAGAAAAACAAATTAATCGATAGTGTTTTACTCCCACTACCCACTACTACCTCACCTCAGTTGGCAATTTCGTTAAGCAAATTTATTTTTGAACTCATTTAACATGTAAATATAGCAGCACTTGTAATTCTTATAACGCTTCAATGCTTTTATTTCTTCAAAAATATCAAGAAAACATGGAATTCAGTGGAGTTAAAATGAGAGACAAAAATAACAATACAAAATAACAAAACAGGCATTCCAACGACGACTTCATCAACAGTTCCTTTACAAACGATATATTTTGGTACGTTAAGATGTAACTCTTGAAAATCATTGTTTGATATTCCAATAAAGTTTCGTTCTACGTGTGGCACGTGAAGCCTATCAAGAGATCAACGAAGCAAAAACTACATGCTGCAGGTTTGTTTTCTTTTTTTGCAACAGCATCATCAGAAAATTAAAGAAACAAATAATAAAAAACACACCAATACCTTTAAAATTACTTTTTTCTTGCACAAATTGTGGCAACACAGGCCCTTTTAACATTGTTGTGCTTATTTTCTAGCAAGCAAATGACATTAGCATCCCCATTGCACTCAACTCGGTTACGATTTAAAATATCAGGAAAATAAGAAAAAAAGTACAATAAAAATAGCAAGTGCAAAAACAACTATAATAGTCTTGTAAAGAAAATATAGAATCGACAACAAATCTGGCACCTGTTCTATGTTAAGTGTACTACTTCTAGTCTGGCTGCCAGCAGAATAGAAGTAGTACACTGCACAGTGAGACAGAATCTGAATATTTTAAAAGAAAATCATTTCCGAATAACTAGCACAATTGCTAATATTTGTCTTGAATAGCTTTTTTAGTTTTTCATCTATACGCTTTCAAAGGATCTGCTTTGTCATGTGAAAACCATTTTAAATTTATTATCAAACAGATCATTTTGAAATTGCAAATTTCATTCTAAAATATTTAGTTTTTCTTAAAAAAATAAAAATCTTCCCCACTGTGTTCATATAACAATACTAACAACAAACGAAATAACAGTGATAACAATGTTTATTGTCCTTTAAGGGTAACAGTGATAGCTAGCTTTTGTTTTTGAAATGTGGGCTACATAAAAAGAATACGACTAAGAGTGAGTGTATAGTACTCCGCTTTGATGAAATATAGAAAAATTTTCAACTTAAACTATATGTATATTTTAACATGCATATCAATCATTTAATACGAAGTTATGAAATCAAAGATATTGGAAGTTTATTAAATAGACAACTGTAGCTTTCAACTAAACCTGTGGAAAAGAATATCTAATGGAATGAAATTTAAAAATATAATTGCAAATATCGATTCACTTCGAAAGTTTCTATTACGCTGTTATGGATAAGGTCTGATGTTAACTGATTGTTCACTTTATAAAGGTTTTTCACTTTAAGTTTTTTCGCATAATAATGAAAACTGTTCTTAATAATTGAACCTAAATCACCCAAAAAGGACAATACGCCATTGGAAAACATCCCAGACAATAAATGTGAATTAATTCTTGATAAAACGCTTTTTCGTAGCTTGCAAATTCTCATGACATCCTAAGGAGCTCTGCAGAAAATTACTTAAGATCAAGTAAAGATTTATTTTTAAATGTGTTATATTTATTGAAAAAACTCACGAATCTTAAAAAAAAAACAATTTTTTATGTATGAATCATTTTTTTTTATTTATTTATGCTGCACATAAGAAGACTAAAATTGCAATTTATTTCGCAGGAAAATAAATATATTAGTATATTTTTACTAGACTAGACCGGATTCAAAATATAATTTATTTTAATGACAACCCCATACAAAAACCATTAGGAAGTGACACATATTTGCACTACATCGGGATCCAAAATTGTGCATTTTCTTGTTTTTTTTTTTATGTAAGCTTAGGTTAGATTAATGGGGCAGCCACCACTCAAGTGATGGCTCACTTGGGTCGGCAAGTTCGATCCCGTTGTGATACCCCAGAGCGGGTGAGACAAGAGATTAAATCTCTCTTGCCGCTTCTTCAAACCGCCCGGATTCCCTTACAAACCCTGATAGTTTGATTAGCCTGATACCTATCATATTATCAAGATCTGACAAGGTATTAGAGCCGAGTATTTTACTCGTTACGCTTACTAGCGCAGGATATTCATCGTTACAACTCCTGCAATAGTCGATGTAGCTAAGACCCATATTTTTAGCATATGTCCAGTTAGTACTGCCACTAATAGATGCATCCGACCTTTCCTGAACCTGAGTAGATTACGTGTCCTGCTCAGGTCGTAGTGGGACCACGTTGACCTAACCATCTGTGTTATGCAAGTCGATACGATTCGCGCTGATTCAATAACTTACATTGTGATAGAGGAATGCCACTGAAGGGGCATATCTTTGAGGTGTCCAATGCCACCCCTGTCTAGCAATACCATCCGCTATACATTTAGCAGGACAGTCAGCGCGTCCTGGAGTCCAGATTGGTGTTACTCTTGTTATCGCATCAATAGATATCCGGCATTTAAAAACCACGAGGGATGCAGAGTAGACACGGTTTATAGTGGCGATGGCCGACTTACTATCAGTAAGTATATAGATATCCTCAGAGAACTTACAATTCCTAAGCCATGCTGCCGCCAAACTGATAGCAGTGATTTCAGCTTGCAGAACACTACAGCCATCCTGATAGATCCGTCGAGGGGGTAAAGTGTTACCCACTATTCCCTAGCGGGAAAAAGTGTGCGAAATAGCGTACGAAAATATGGTTTTGGTGTGCAGTAATCAATGTAATTGTGGATACTTCGATGTTGTCCAAGAATCATGGCGTGCCCATAGCCAGTTCTCGTCTATGAACAGGTAGAGTTCAATCTGATCGGTGCATAGAGAGCCAGTTGTCTGGCCAGTATGTCCACCGGAAGTGCAGTGTGCTTTTATTTGGTTGATCTGAGCGCCTTTGTAGTAAGGATCGCTGCTGGCCTAAATATTTTATCAAGCGCATCGATGATCCAGTGGATACCCCTGGGACTCATACCTCACTTGTGTCCAACTACTCTTTTAGAGGTGTATATCGCTTTCAGTGCCTTCTTCGCTATGGAATGGTTATTTATGCTATCAAGGATTATACCCAGATATTTGGTGTACTTCGAGACATTCAGATTTGCCCCGTTGAGTTTAAGTGGCACTAAGCTTTCGAACTTGTACTTTCTATTGAAAAGTACTAATTCAGTTTTCGCTGGATTGATGGTGTTGTTTTACTGCGATAGAATATACATCATACAACGATTCTTAAGTTTGTATGTCCTTGAAAAATGGAGTAGTTCGCCAGATGCCCGGTCTGGAGATTATGATTTTAGATGAGCTGTTATGGTTTTGGCACTCAGCTTAATGTATGTAATGAATGATATTTTCGGTTCGTGCCTGGTTAATGCTTGCCTCCAATGCAGATCATCGCCCACACATATTATCATAATTCATGCTTGTATTAGTTCCTTGTTTCTTTTAGAATTCGCTTCTTTTTATTGCCATGAACTATATTTTGGTGCTTTCTTGTCTTTACTTTTGTGTAACGAGTGTACTAAACTTATGAAAACAGCAGGAAAGGATGAATAACTTTCTCCTAATGTGTTTATTTTATTCTGTGCTCGACATTTTTGTAAACGGAGACGCCCATGTATGGTATTTTGATCTAATGGTGTCACCATATTCAAATAATGCGTAAAAAAGCCAATATAGAAAATATGATAGAGGAAAACTGATACTGATGCTCATTATAATTTCAACACATTACCCGGGAATGGAAGCATTATCTGTGATCATACATTTGAACTCTGCAGTAAAAAGCTAGTAGTACAACCGGACTGTGCTTTGGTCGGAGACCATCATTAAAACACAGACTCACGTACACAGACTGATATATTTTATAGGTATAGATCCGCCGTACTTGGCTCATACTCGCAGAGGCATCTCTTGTATATATAGCCTTTATCGATGTACTACAAGTCACTGGGAGCTATGGAGTGGTAAAAAACCTACTGTATTTTACATTCAGATCTCGGTAGTTCTGGTTACTTACCTGCTTGCAAACGTTGAGGTTTATATGACATGGCTAACTTTGTTCTGCACATGAAGAACTTGCTGAAGCTATGAAGCACTGCAATACTCCGATAAAATTAATTTAAATCTCATGTTAAAAAATTTACTTTCTGGTTGCATTTCTTTTTTCACTTCCTAGTCACATTGATGTAACTTCAGACATATTATTCATATCGTATTTTTTTTATTATGAAATTCAAGTAAGTAATGTGTGTTTGTTGTTCTATGTGTTTTTATTGCTATGTTATCATCATTAAGACTAAATGACTTAACACTTTATGTAACAAATCACCTTTGGGTATAAACTCATTTTCCCCAAAGATATTTGTCAGTTATTAAGAAGCATTAGAAAAGAAATATATTAGAAAAACTCTGTTGAACGGCCAATTCATTCAGACATATTAAGCAATCCAATAAAATCGTATATGTAATTTTTAAGCATTATTGTTTTAATTTACCCATAGGCAGGCACTACTTTATTTTGCAGCCTTCATACGCGCCAAAGAAAAATCAAGTACAAATAACACGTAAAACTTGATATTAAATTTGTTATTTTTGAGCAAAATAAAACTAAATTTTTATCTCGAAAACGATTATAAAGTGTGATAATAATAAATATCTAAATAAATTAAATAAAGAAAAATTAATATAAAAAATTGTATTGCACAAAAAATTGTTACTAGCAATGCCGAGCAGTTCACACTGAGTCACATTGTATAATAAATGATGATAACTATAATGTTACTATACTGCTGAGTGCATTTTTTCTAAATATAAACTATCTGTGTGAAATCTTTAAGGGATTTTTATTTCTGCTAAAGGTTACTCGAAATATTATATTCATGAATGTTCCTTAATCGGTTTTGGAGTTTCTATAATTTTCTTTGTGCCTTAAGTTCTGTCCTTCTTTTACAGTTTTTAGTTAAAATAAATATTCGAAATTTTCCAATATACTGATGAGTTAAGAGATTTTATTAATGGTAAATTAAACCACATTATTTGAATAATAAACTAAACGAAATGGATCTTATAAGTAATTATAATAATTATTTGAGAAGCGTAAAAATATATCCTGATGTCTTAACGCAGACACCTGGATCCATTAGATTGTATTTTATTCATATTATTGTCATATATAGAAACATTTAGATAACTTCTATAAATAATGTAACTTTAAGTTAAATAACATTAATCTTAAAAATTTACATCTTTGGAAATTTTGTTAGATATAAGACTAAACTTTTTTCAAATCCTTCAAGTTCACTGCAAATAAATCACATCGTATTTTAGCGTTTATCAAACAATGGGTATACAATTTAACAATCAAACAAAGAACGGTAATGAGATGTTGCAGCGACCTCGTAATGAGTACTGATTCGTTCTGCTAGTCTGATGAATAAATTATTTCTCATAAAAAGTACCCTCCTAATAAAATAATAAATTTTTCCAAAAAAAATTCTTAAAAATTAAAAAGAAATGGGTAAACTCAGATTTAACTCAACAAAAAAAATGAATTTCCATATAAACCTTAAACAGTTCAACAATTACGTATAAATATTATTTGATAAAAAAAACTTGAACTGATGTTTAAGTTGTTACTTCATACAAGTTGTTTTCTTATTTCCGCTATAATTCCTTTTTTTAATTTAATCGTAGTTTGACTGATAAAAATAAGTTAAAGGATAAATCATATATAAAATACAGGCTCATTTTGAGGGTCTTATGAAATATTACTATGGTGGTGGACTAAGAACCTGGAGAGTTACACAATGAATTGAAGAAGTTAAAACATAAGTGCCTAGAAAATACTAAAACAACTGTTCAATTCACAAGCTCAGTCGTATGGCTTACCGTTTAAAAAAAAGCCGATATCTTTTTATGTGCTTATGAACAGACAAATATGTTGTATCGTCATTTTGTTGTATTTTGGATGTCAATTCAGTGTAGTCAATTCATTGTGAGTAAATTATTAGTACGAGCTTGTCAATTGAACAAATGTTTTGCAAAGACTTAGTTATGAGTTTTCCATATACAAGAATATTTTGAAATCGTTTGTTATTTCAACCCCGATAATTTTTTTCTGTCCGATATATTTGACTATCAGTCAAATTCAATGATTAACGGACCAAAAGGAGTAATTTCGTGATTGAACAACGTTTAAAAATATTGCAAACTTTTTACCGATTATAAAATTTGGCAAAAATCATTGAAATATTGTTATACCAGCCATAATGGCCATGCAAATTAGCAGCCTTGGAGCTGCAATTTGACTCCATCACACTTCTTATCCTTTTATTGCCAGATCCACGATGTCCCCATGTATTCGTTCTTTTGTACAATTTAGTGAGACTTCGTGAGCCTGGCAGTTAAATTGTAAAGATTTTAAAGCAAATATCAAATATCAAATAATAAATCCATAATATATCAAAAAATGAAGTTTAGTTTATTTTGTTAGATTTTTGGAAAGACACTTGTCTTAGAACCACCATTTTCATGCTACTAATTACATACCAACATAATTTAGCTTACTGAAATTAAATTCGTTAAGTGTTCTATTTCTTATTTTTATTTTTATACAGCCGCGTTTTATTTACATTAGTGTTACAAAATTAAAGACATCTGTTTTTAACACTTTTATCCTCTTCTTTACATAAAGATTATACAAAAAAAATCAAATGCTAAAGAAAAAGTCCAAAGTAACGAAAAATCCTTAAGTTCTTAAGTATAAAAAACTTTTATCATGTTTTTAAAGAAAATAGATAAAATTACATGCACACTATTATATCCTCTTATTACGCAATAGTTAAAAGCGTTAATAAAAATAGAATTATACAACTTAAAACTAACAACAGTTGCATTCCTTGATATTCTACAATTTTACCAACTTTACTAATTCATCCCACCCAGAGCTTAATCAATCATTGCTGTTGCCCAACTCATACTTTTTTATTCCTTTTAATACCAAATTTCCTGCACAACCCACACAAAGTTTGAAAAGTATTAGTTAGTTTTAGTTGTAAAGCTTGACCTTTCCACTTTACCGCCAGCAGGGAACTCTAAAGCATAATTGTCCTAGTCTAAGAATACATGAGAATAAAAATAGAATATCAATTAATCATTATATATAGATAAATTACTTTTTATATATTTATTTTGCTTTCAAGAATTTCAAAGCTTATGATGAAGTTTATTTCTGCTTGTTTTGAAAGGGGCGAATGTTCAATGCAAAAATTAGCATCGAATCTATTGTTTATAAGTACAGTGCATATTTTTTCGCTAACTTTCCTTTTACGCTTTTTTTGTTTTAATAACGCTCTCTAGAAATTCAATTAAATGAAGAAACTAAAAATTCAAACTTGATTGAAAAAAGATTAAAGTCAACAAATTAAAAAAAAATTTAAATTAAAGCTAGTAAGTCTTTTAAGAAGCAGTAAATAAAACTTTTCTAAGTGTGTTTAATATATGCAAGAAGACTATACGCAAGAGAATATTTATTTATGTAAAACAATTTTTGAAGAAGCGTTACTAAAAGATTAACACAACGGGTAAAATTATATGGGGTGTTATTTATAAGTATATATTTATATGTATATTTTTTATATAAGATTGTTAAACTTCTTTCTTGAACAGGTGAATATATATATTTATATATATACATAATGCAATTTAAAAATTTCATTTTCTTTCTACTCGACTAAATTATCAAAAGCCGAAAACTCAGCAGTTAAGCACTGTCCGTTACATTATTTATACTGCCAGCGCCACGATCTATTCTTTCGTTCGTACAAAAACATAATTTTAGAATTTGTTGTTTTAGTTGTAATTTCATGAAAGAAAGAATTTGTGCGACATCGTGAGCCAAACCACATAGTTTAACAAATAATAATATTGCAGCATTACGGTAAATGTAAAACTCAGCTTATTAAGGATTTATAACTATCTGAAACCATCTTCATGCGGTAAAAAAAGTTTGACACTTTGCACGCAAAACTTTGCAATAATATTTCTCTTGCGATAAACTCCGCAGTTATCAAAATTACTTAATAGGTTTTGGTAGTTTTGAACTTCCAATTTAATGTACTATATTTGGTGCTTTTTATGGGAATCTTTAAAATTTTAGTGTTTTAAATTTTTTATTCGCACTTTTTCCCAAAATCATATTTTACTTATTTAGTAAAACATTAACCATTTTGTTAAAAACAAATTGCAATTGATTATTGAGGGGTATAGCTTGTTCCTATGCGCATTTCACTGTTGCTAATGCAGATCATCAGGGAACTTTACCCAAATATTTCTTAGAACAACTGGAGATATTATATTAAACCTTCATTAAAACAAATGAAAAGTTTAAACAATATCAAAGTTTTAACAAGAACTCAATAATCAACCAATTGTTTTTGTTTTCTTACTTTACCATTACTACGTAGGCTGACTTTTTTTCAACTCTAATTGTAGTTGTAAGAGGTTTGTAGAAAATGTAAAAACAACAACTGCTATACATTTGTGTCAAACAAAATTAGTTATTTGAATCTAAGCTTAAACAAAAAATTAAAATATATACGAGTATTTGTACTGATTTAAATTCTTTTAAAAATAAATATTTTAACTGATTAAGATTTGTATCTTTAAATTTTCACATAATTTTTATAATATGTATGTATAATTATATAGATATTTATTTTAGTTTCATTATTTTTTCGAATTTTCATATTTTGTAAAATTTTTTGAGTTTGTATGCTGTTTTACTGGTATTATATGCATTTGAAATTTCTCTGTTTGTTTTTGATTTTTTTTGGGGTTCTTATGAGTGCTTAATAAAGCATTATTATCAAGAACATAACTACGATTATTCTATTTTGAACACGGCTTACTCATTCAGTTTCCCGATTTGGGCAAAGCTATGTAATATATTTCTTTAATGATTACCTTGCAGATTATCATGCGATAAATTTTAAGGCCTGATTTTATCTCGGATTTTACTTAGAAGCGAACTTTTATTTGAATTCCATTAATAATCAAATTAGCTGAATTCGTTTAATCTAACAGTTTTGACGTCTGGGCGGTTATATACAATCCCTACGAGAAATATTGTATCAATTATCCTGAACGTACCTGTCCTATGACTAGTGAAAATGGGAATGGTACAAAAAGTTCCTAAGCCGTGACTGGTGAAAATGGTCCGTTTGGCAAAACTAGCACAAACGTGCTTACAAAATTCTCTTATTCAAAAAAGTTGTACATATTTTTTCCTTTTTTTTTGTTATTTATGGTGATAGATAACATTAATTAAGTATATTATAATCTGATTAAAATAATAATTCATATGTTGATTTAGACCAAAAAAAATATTTAGGAACTTTTCTTAATCTAAGCCGAAGTTATACCAGCTAAAGAGCTCATACCATCCATATAGGGTACATTCTGCTCTAGGATAGTTCTATTACCGGTTTTTAAAAAACCATAACAGGTACTAAGAATACCACTACAGGACAAGTACGTAAAGGTTAGATCTAGAACCCGTCACCGAGTATCTTAATTATGCCAATTGACCCCCTCCAATTACAACACCATGCAAAAGTTACCGGTACCTCTCATATAAAATTTCGCTACTCAAACCGGTTCCTAGTCCCTGGGAACCAACCAGTCACATGACGTCTGCTGTGACAGGTTCTTTTCCCTCTAGGGATATGATGGGTAAGCAATGCTGATAAAGTCACCCGGCTGCTTTAAATAAATATCAGTCTTAATTGAGACTGTACACTAAAATATATTAATGTCGATGTTTTATTTTCCTTCAAGTGTAAAAATCACATGAAAAATGTAATTGGTAGATAAAATTTTATAACAAATTTTACAAAAAATTCAAATTGGTTGCAATAAATATGTCGCTCATCTGCAAACTCTTTCTTGTTTAATAAGTTATAAAAGCCAAGCCAAAAAAGAACTCACAAACGATTAATAAAGTTATAATAGGCTTCACCCTGCTGTTAGGTTAAGAAAAACTTACGAATCTTAGGTGCACATTGGTTTTTTTAATAAGTGCACAAATTTCTTTTATTTTTAGTTTTTTTTTAATAGTCTGCAGACAAATAGAGTTAATAATATTCATATCTTTTTATAACCACTTTTCAATTTCGTTTTCAAATAACTAACATATATTGTGTGAAAAAGCAAAAAAAAATATGTGCTTCTATAAATGTCAGGCCACTTTTAAAGTGCAAAAATTTTCAACTAGAGCGTGTTCTGTTTTCAACTGACAAACCATCTGACATCAGCTGTTTTGTAAGTCAATTGTATATGGCGCCAAGAACATAGCTTTTATGATTCGGCAAATCATTAAAAATGTATTCAAATATATATTTAAAAAGAAATTATACATATTCTTAAAAGAAATAACATTTTTAATTTTTTAAATACAATTGTTTGTACTCTTGCAATCCATTATAGGTTATGTCGGATGAAACCAATAACTCAAGTGTAAAAGCAAAAATTATAAACCGTCTCTAACTGTACAATTTTGACAAACATGCGCAATTACAGATGCATGGAGAAGTGTAAAGCCAGTATAAGTATAATACCAAATTTTGGCTAGCAGTGGATTCAAAGTCAGGATATGTATGGAAAATCCAACCTTGGAAAACTTAAAAAAAGGACAGAATGAAAAAAACCAGGGGGATTGAAAGGAAAAATTATTACAGCTGATAATTTTTTTTTATTACAGCTGAATATTTTCCTACTATAACTCTACAGCTTTATCATTCGGAATTTATCACCCTGAAAATTGTTTTTAGGAAGCCTTGATACCGCCGACCAAATGATTGGCTACGAAAACAAATCGTTGTTCAAATGTTTTAGTTTCCAATATAATTGACGTCCGCATTGAACGCATTTATACAGTTTTCTAAAATTGATGTTTCGTGGGCGTCTATGGATAAAATCATAAGAGGCAGTTTGCTCTATCTTTAGCTCAAGATCTAAGCTGCTTACAAATAAATTTTAAGCTGAGCTTTTTATCATTTTCTGATTATACAGCATTTACGAGCGGTTTACAAAAAAACAGAAGCTAGAAAACGTGGAACTTGCAGTTGCTGCAAATCTAAGTGCGATAACAAGTGCATCAAATTTATATGCAAATTGCAAAAGAAGATAATTTTGCTCATCATGTACAGAGAAAATTTGATTTTTTCACTTATTCTTTAAATTTTTTTCATATGAATAAATCAATAACTAAAAACGGACCAAAATAGTCCTAAGCCTAAGATTCATAAATTTTTATTTTTCCAATTTCCTTTACATCATTCATGATTAAAAATTTTGCAGAAGTAATAGAATATAAAAACAGCACATTAGCTAATATTTTAAGTTGACATATTGAATTGTTTCAGAGTAAAAGAGAAAAGAAAACGAAAATTTACCAAAAAAGTCCAAACTTAACGACGGGGTTAATATTGAATTTTTATATGGGAAAAATGATTTCAATGTACACACTAACTTTATTAATCGTTTGTGATTAAGGTCAAATATAAATAACAATTAATTTAAAAACTTTACCAAAAAAAAAAATAAATAGGTACACAGCGAGGTAATAACACTCAACTACGAAGCTTTTGCCTTATAAAAACACTACTTAATTCTTCACACTTTCAAAACTTTAAATATCTTCAAAAACAAACTAAAATTTTCAAATAGTTAAAAAATAAGGCGTTATTACATTCTGTCTTCTTATTTTTTTTCTTCAACATTTTAAAATATGCGTTTGTTTATCATTATAAGTGACAAACATTTCATTTCTTATTCTCATACTGCTATAGTTACATAAGCTAACAGCTTCCGAAACTTCTGAGCAGATGATTTGTAGCAATAATACATGCAAATATCTTATTCTTATTCTGTTAAATCCTCAGATGACTTTGAATAACAAAATGTTTAAGTGTAAAGTTTAAGTTTTGTTAGCTTTGAAGAAACATTTTTAAATTTTCCTTTTAAAAACTTTCTTTTTAAAAGTAAAAGTAATTTATCAATTTATTTCAACTTTAATATGACTAAAAAAACTTTGTTGTAAAATTTTTTATATTAACGCAAATTCAAATACGTTCAAAATCATATAAAAAGAATATTGAATGGGGGAATTAAGACTGTATTAAGAAATAATTTACATATGTTGATTAAATATTTTTTTTGAAAATAACTTTCTACATCCATCCCCACATGATTACTTAAGAATTTGAAAAAGGAAATGTTTGGCAGGAGCACAATAAAAATTTGAATTTTATAGCTTTTAAAATAACATCGAAAACGTATTATTTGAAACTTTATTTATCGAATTAATAAAAAAGTACATGATGATTATCATTAGACCTTTTATTGAATAATAGAATAGAAAATAATATGTGATTTTTATTATTCAAGTGATCCACTAAGTTTGTTACAGTGAAAACACGATTGTACAATGACCTACTAGAAATGAGATTTTTAGAATTTCAAATTCATCCTCCTTGAAAGCTTTCAAGCTCCTGTACTTACACTTAGGACTTGAAACAAACTGAAGGTTCTGAAGATTTCATTTTCTTTAGATTAAACCATTTGAAAATCAGGGTACAACTTAACTTGATTTTAACCTGTAGGTTTTTTCTCAGTATAAATGTATACTTGATTAGCTTTCGCAGTGTTAACCATGCTTTTGAAATGGATAAATTAACCTTTGTATGAAAATACTTAAGTCTGTTTCGACTTGTAATTCGAGCCATCGTGCGTGCAGCATTATGCTTTCGAAATAAAATCAGTGTTATTTATAAAGATTTTTTTTATTTAAATTGGTTGTTATAATTCAAAGCTTAGCATTCTGTGGAATGCATTGTTTTCGAATTTTAAAACGCAGAAATTATATATGTTATCGTATAACTGAATGTAAGATTTGTACATTTGTTAGCAACTGCATACAAAAGATTTTAAAACTAAAAAAAATGTGAATTTTTCAAAAATATTGTGAATAACTAAAATTTTCTTTACTTTATTGTGCTTCAATGACTGATTATAAGTTAAATTTAAATCAAAAGAAACTTAAATTAAAACTTGTAAATTTGCCTCAAAACGGCAAAATCAACTTGTGCCAATGCATTCCATGAAATTATAACACCAATTTGGGAAAAATTTTATTTTGCAAAATGTTATAAGGACATTCCAAAAAGATAGTTACTTCCTAATAAGTGCCAGTATGCACTCGTAGCGAAAGATACTGTTGAACATGGTAGTTAGGTAGAAGTAATTTATACTGATTTTTCTAAAGCGTTTGATAAGTTATCGCATACCATGCTTGTGTCCAAGTTGGGCTTAATGGGCTTCCATTCTAATCTCCTGAAATGGATTAATTCCTACCTATCTAATAGAATCTGTTCGGTGCATGTTGAAGGTTTTGTCACGAAACAGTATATGCAAAAGTCGGGTGTACCTCAGTGTAGTATACTTGCTCCATTATTGTTTAATTTATTTATTAATGATATTGGGTGTTCTTTTTCCAAGTCGAAATATCTTTTATACGCTGATGACTTGGAACTTTTTATGAAATTAGATTCGATTAATGATGCGCATATGATGCAACATGAGCTCAATAATTTAAATGATTGGTGCAGTCATAATTGTTTGCTATTAAATATTAGTAAATGTGTGCACGTTTCCTTTCATAGGTCCCGGAATTCCACGGTTTTTGCTTTTAATATTAACGGTATCGTTTTGAACACGATGAATTCGAAGCTTGACTTAGGGGTAGTGTTTGATAGTTCTCTATCATTTGTGACCCTTGTTGAGTATCTTCTTCCTAAACTTATAAAATGCTTGACTTTTTGAAGAGGAGTTGTTCCGAATTTGCTAACCCTTATACACTGAAGTATATTTATACCTCCTTCGTAAGGTCTAAGTCAGAATATGCTGCTATGATATGGAATCCTCATGTTGCTATTTATATCTCACGTATTGAGAGACTTCCGCGCATGTTTATTAAATTTCCTACACGCTCGCTTACATATTTATCCTCCGCTCCTTACGAGTCTAAATGCCTGCTTATAGGGCTGCGGACTTTAGAATCGCGTAGAAAAGTACAATCAGCCCTACTGGTTTACGATATTATCAAAGGTTGCATTGATTGCCCTGACTTGCTTAACATTGTACCATTTTATAATCCTCCTAGGAATATTAGGTTGGCTAAGCTTTTTGATGTACCTTCTAATCGAACTAACTATGCGCGTAATTGCATACTAACACGTTCCTTCGTTCTGCTCAATGAAATCAATTTTAACTTGCAAAAACAGCATAAATCGTTTATTGAATTCAGCATTGATAAAACTAAGTTCAAACTTTTGCTATCTATTGTAATAAAATAATTAGTTTTCTGTTAATTTTAATTTTTATTTTTTTTTATTTTGTATGTAAGTACATAAATTGTTGTTTTTTACTTCTTTAATCCATATTTATTTTATATTTAATATTTATTACGATTAGTTTTGTAAGGTTTTTGTAACTCATTGCCTGTAAGGATTTTTTGTCCATAGACTGAAACAATTAAATAAATAAATTGTGACGGTGTTTTGTTATACATTTACATCCAATTGTCAATTTATCTGTCTTCGGTTTTTCTAAAACCGATGGTACTTTGATCAGTTCAATAATTCGGATCCTTTTGTATTTGAAATTTAAATTGAAAAATAAAAATAAATAAACGTTGAATTAGGCCCAGTGCCTACACTTTATGTAAAGGGCAATCTAACTGCTTAGCCAAACGTAATGGATTATAATTGCCGTTTGAATAATTACTATATATTCCCAGCAGTTAATCTACCAGGTCCTTTTCCCTTGTTTATCATCACTACAAGATATTTAATATTAATTTGTCGACTACCATACAAACTAGTACAATGGCATTTAGTTATATGATTGATTTATCACGTAATTTTCTATTATAAGATTAACAAAACGATCACGCATTTGACAACACGAGTCATCTTCATCTAATATTTAGTAGCATAAATATTTTACAACTAAAAAAGCTATCAAGACCTCGTTTTTATAAATCTTCCACAGTATAAACGAGGATGAATCGTGTTTCCTACAAATATGTCATATAATCCGCAAAGAAGCATTTGTGAACCATAAGTTAACTCTATTAAAAAAGGACAATTTGAAAAAAGTTCGAAAAGATTTTTTCACATTTAAACTTTAATAGTTTTCTTTGCAAAAATGCGCACAAATTCAAACTTAATTTTGGTTAAATGATGATGGGTTTCAAAAGATTTTATAGGAGATAGCATATATTGTTCGTTTACACATATATTTATTTATTTATTTATTTCTATTTCAGTGAAATAAATTGGCATGAAGCCAAAAGTATGTACCATTGTATGTTAGTTAGGTATTTAAAAAAGACTAACAACTAAAACAGTTTGTAAAGTTTAAACATCTGTGTGATTAGGCCAATTGTCGTATATAAATTAAACTTTTAGTTGCTGGGTGCACTCGTACCCGTCAACATAAATGTTTTCATATTATTTAAAACAAATTGTTTATTTATTCTTTTAATATTTGTTTTCACGTATTTTTTTCCATTTTTTAGGTCTCTTGGGTGCGTCATCGTGATATACATTTGCTGACAGTGGGTCGTTATACGTATACTTCAGATCAGAGATTTGAGGCAATGCATTCACCACATGCCGAAGATTGGACACTGCGTATACGTTATGCCCAACGCAAAGACTCAGGAATATACGAATGTCAAATATCCACAACACCACCGATTGGTCATTCGGTTTATTTAAATATAGTGGGTGAGTTAACTATGAACCAATCCTAAAGAGAGATAGTTTAATTTTTTATAAGAATTTGCATATTTTCACACAAGAAGTATTGCTGATTAAATTTTAAAATTAATCATTTGCAATACACACTTTCACTATATTTTCAAAATATTACTTGGATATTTGCAGAATATTAAAAATTATATACGAAGAGCAGCTGTTGTTATAATTTTCACATAATTTATTCTGAAAATTGTTTATTTTTAATATCTTTTATTTTTTTCAATTATATAATTTGAAAATGGCCTTTATATAGCAAAAACAAAAACATCTCGCACCAGTTTGAGAAATTGAAACATTTAAGAACGAAAAGCGTAAAAATTAGCACATTTTATACAATTTCGTTTTAATAACACAAAAAGCGCCAACTGGACGTTTAATTTTGAATAAGCTGCCATTTATCAGTGTTCATGACTGAAACTGAAACTATTTGACAAGTAAAGATTACTCCATTATGTAATGGGAGATTGCTGTATTTTAAATTTTTTTTGTTTTTTTCAACAAAACTAATTTTTTTTTTTGGTCCAGTAATATTTCAACACATCAATAAAAATCTTAAAGATAATTTTGAACAGTGTACTTTGTTAACGGATTTTTAACAGATCTAGTACGCATGTTCAGTGACATCTGACAAGTTGTCAAGTTTTAGTTACTTGTTTACTTTTGAATAATAAACAAGGCTCTAATGCTCTCATTTTTATAATTGGAAAAATAACCAAGTTGTCAAAAGACAAATTCCAATAAATATGTATCTAAAATTAGCCATCGTGATTTTCACAAATGTTACTTACGTCCAAAC
Organism: Gymnocheta viridis; assembly: GCA_956483585.1. Taxonomy (NCBI): domain Eukaryota; kingdom Metazoa; phylum Arthropoda; class Insecta; order Diptera; family Tachinidae; genus Gymnocheta; species Gymnocheta viridis. Next base: position 23,699 of record CATQFJ010000094.1, read on the forward strand.
TCGGACGCCATCATTCTTTTTCATTTGGACCAGCAGCCTAACAACACCAATTGTAAGAAGTTCTTATAAAACACCAAATTTTCTTCATTTAGTGCACAAGGTAAAATAAAAATATTGGCAAAGAATAAATTCTTTGTATAAAGTAAATTAATAACATAATTTCATCTAATTATTTAGCAAAAGGGAAACTTGTTCAACATAGTCGAAATACAGGGAATGACAAGGAATTTGTATTTAATTGGCTGCAGGAATCTCAAACAATGTACCTAAGGGACGACCCTAAAATTTAATTTAAGATACAAAATTTTCCAATTAGATCACCAGATATTTCGGAATTCAAGTGTAAAATTTAGTTCGAAAAATTTCCTAAATACTATAAAAAGTAATCCCCATATGCACTGTTAAGTTCAAAGAGGAATCTCCAAAAATTCTCCAGTTTTAGAAGTTGTACAAAAGAACAGAAAAAAAACAGAAACTACAAATTTCCCATCAGTCGTGTATAAAACGCAATAGAGTAAGAACCAACGAAACGTAAATTGAGTAAAAGAAAGAAAAAAATCTTTATTTGTTAAATTAAAAAGTTATTAATACACATAAAAATTGACTAATTGTCGTCAAAACGTGAGTTAGTTCCAAATACTTAATATAGTTATATAGTTGGTGTGAGTACATTACTTGTAACATAAATCACTTTGCGTTAATACCGTGGTTCAAAAATTATAAAAAAAATTTACTTTGCCATCGGAATATAATATGTTTCAAAAAAAAAATGAGATATATAAATTTTGTTTAGCCGCGGAATTCTAAAGTTAAAAACATCAAGAAAAAAAAAGAAATTCAAAAAATTAGTAATTGCGGTAATTTGTATATTACGGTGGTAAGGAGGAAGGGAGGTATAAAGTGCAAAGATACTGGAGAACAGAGAAACAGAATATTAAATGGACACATCATATGCATCATCGATCAGAAGCGGCGATTTGGAAAGCTTTCCCAGTTACTGCAAGTAAGTGCATGTTATTTTTGTATACCTTGAGGGCTTTGGTTTGTTCATCATAATTGTCCAGCATTTTGAGACAGTGGGTAGTAAAACTAACTAGTAGTAATATATGAATTGAACAGCCAGAGTTTTCTAACAATTATTTAGTGTTCTTTGTGTTTTTCTCTCCAAAATCAAGATCATTACAGTTGTGGGCAATCATAAACTTTTCTTAAAATTTAAACATTACATTGTTTAGTTTTCCTAATAATAAATTTTTCTAAATTGTCAAACGTTCTTGCTTGTGAATTTTTAACTGTACAAAATATTATTAACGTTAACGTTTCCTTATTAGCATATTAAATAATGATATAATTAGTTAACACCAATTTGAGATATTATTCAATTAAAATCATTAAAACATAGTTAACACAGTTTTGATCTTTATTGTGGATTTTGCACACGTTATTCTTTTATCTTCTCCTTTACCATAAATTTTTGTTATAAAAAAAACAAAAAAGTAATTATACATATTACAGTTTTAGAGTCATTGAAAATTAAAATTACAAAAAAAAAAGAAAGAAAAAAAAAATTTAATAAGTAATAAGTAATAAGAACAAGCATTTTTTCGTTGCAATTGTAGCAAAACAAAGAAACTCGTGATAAATAAGAGAACATAATTTACAAAATAATTCGGTATATTATGTTGGCTCTACGTCTATAAAGTAACCTTATTAGTTGGTTGATCGGTTTGTTTGGAAATGGTAATTCTTATTATCGAAGCGAAACAAAGTGATTTATGAACGCAAGTAGCTAAAGTTAAGAACGTAATTTTTACACATCTGTTTTGTCAACTTTAATTTTAATTAGAATTTGCTAAGTAATCGACACACATATCGCGCGTAGAATATTATTATCTTTAAAATAAAATCAAAATGAATGAATTTGTTATGTGAAGAATAAAAAGTTTATTAATATGGAGTAATCTTTATTGAGCTTATCCTTTGGGGTTGAAGAAAACTATAAATAGGGTACTTCTACAAATCAATTCGCGCATAGAAGTACATAGGTAAAGGGTGGGTTATGAGCGCAGGGTACTACTATCATCGCCCAAGGTAATACCAATTCGATTCGTCATTTTTCATGTAGATTTCAAATTTTTAAAGCTTAAAATAATTGTTTTTTTTTTTGGACCATAGTTATCCCATACGTGGAATTTTTATCGTGTATTATGCTAATTTCGGGACTCTGTAATAAAAATATAGTAATGGTGTTTTGTATGACAGAGGTCAAGAACCTCCCCAACCACTGAAGCTAGAGGCTAAGACGGGTCCCATCGACTTTCTGTCATGCAATTTCATTTACTTTCGTTGTAACATAAGAAAGTTAATTACCTTTGGGTTTTAAATAAAATCATTAAAATTACCCCATAACACATTACAATTAATAACAACGCATTGAAATTAATAAAACTCATATAGAAGTGTTAAAAATTTCGCGATCACAGTTTTGCGAAATAACGTAATTTTGTTTCCCCGTGAAGCACCTTCTTGTCGTGGTTAAAAAGTTTGAGCTGTAAGGATAACTGAGTGATGTGCAGAATCGAACTCGTGTACGTTGCTCAATAATAAAAGAGAATATTACAACAGCATAGTGTTGAGGAGGACCAAGGTTTGTCTATTTCTCGCCAATTTTTGTAATTTGGCATTTCACAAATGATATTGCACCATGCTTTGAATACAGACTGAGGTCTTAATGCTTTTGAAGTTCAGTGAACACAAAAACTTGTGAATACCGGTAATCAACAACGTCGTGTCTTTTCTGATTTGTTCCTTGAAATGCATCATTTTTATCGAAAAATCATCTTGAGGGAGGAGGTTACCCCAAAAATTATTATCTAATATTATTCTAAATACTAAACTGAGTCGTAGGAGCTTATTATTTCGGAAATAAAGCTGGAGCAACTGTTACAATGAATGCAGTGCTTTTGACTTTTGAATGATCAGGTCTACGATAATGGGCCCCAATCGATTCAGGACCTCAAAGATTAATTTAGTAATGGAAACCTAAATTAAATAAACATTCGGTGATTTCGATTAGAATTCTGTTTTTAAAAGTATAAAAATCAAAACTCTTATAAGAAAACGCTATATTTTTCTGCCATTAGATGTTTTAAAGGCAAAAATGTTTTAAAATTCTATTAAAAGTATATTTTTGCCAAAAAGTCTTTTTTGAGACGATATGTTTTCCATAAATTATATAAAAAATATTTTTTTTAAATTACTTTTACTGTTTGACTGACTCCTTAACGGGCATTGGAAATATTAACTAAAATTTTTATCTTCCACCTAAATTTATTATTTTGTACTGACATTAAAGAAAGCTTATTCATGCTTCGAAAAAATAAAGTGTCAGGTCCTTGACGTAAAGTTAGCAATTCGTATGTATTTTACGTCAGTGTTTGTTGCCTCAGCACTCTTTCGAATTATTATACTGTTGCAATATTTATACACTTTACTTATAGAAAATCAATTAATAAAATAAACCCCAGTTACTAATATTTAAGCAAAACAAAAAGATCAAAAATGTGTATTTTTGAGAAGCAGGTTAATCATTTTTCGGAGGAGAATCTTTTTTAATTGGATTACTCAAACGCTATTAAAAAAAAAATATATGAAAATTTTTTTAATTTAATTTAATAAATTTAATTCTTGTATATAAGAGAAAAAAATTTACTCTAAATCATTAAATATATTGTATATAAATTATAATTTGATTGCTTTATAAAATTTAAAGTCGTCTCCTGTTTTAGTCAAAATCACTGAAAGGAACATGTCACTCACTCACTGAGCACATAGAAGACAAATAAAATATTGCCTTTTATAGAAAACAGAAAAGGCATTAAACAAACTGGGGAAATATAAAATAACTAAATGTTGCTGTGATTTATTAAGCGTAGAAAATTGCTAACGTGATTCCCGTCAAACGCAACCTTTAAATAACAAAGACATGATGTTGTCAAGGCATAATAATAAAAAATGAACCGGAAGACTATGAACTTAAAACAATGTTGAAGACTTTTTGTCTGCAAGGGCTTGTGAAGCCTTTTTTTGTTAGTAGTTCGTGTGTGGCAGGAGCACAAGTATGTATGCAAAATCATAAACTGTAAATTAAGCTCTAGGGAGTCATCAAATTCTGCAAGTTTTGTACGGACAAAAGAAGAAAAAAAATCCAACAAAAGCATACTGAAAATAACGTACGAAGAACTTAAACAAAATTTAAATATAAAGCAAAAGCCAAAAACTTTATCTGGATACACATTAAAACCACAAAATACTTATGGATTCAAGTTAAATGTCCATGTGTTAGCAATTGTGTGTTTTTCTAAAGTATGCACACGTACATACATTATTTCAACAAAAACAAAGAAGGCAGCATAGTTGCACTTAAATCGAACCATATCTAAGCATAATGATTTCCCAACAAATAGTATATTTTCGAAAGCACATAATTTTATTTAGGTCTGCCTAACGCTCCCATCAAATTCGGCTGGTCAGAGATATGACCATCAAAAACATATACACAACATTTTTCTATTTTACTGGCTGCCATAATCAACATCATCATCATCACCATCATCATAATTTTTACATGGTAGCGTTTACATCTACATGGTATTTTATTCACATTCATCAACGTTGACGGGTATATTTTTAATTTTTCATGATGACCAGGATAAGTTGCAATAGAATGAAAAATTAGCTTTGTTTTGATTATAACTTTTAAAATAATTTTTGTTTTTAAAACTGCTTTTAAACAGGAACGAGAAAAAATTATATTACACTTATATATATATATTTTGATAAACAAAACAAATATATTTACTTAAGAGAAATAGTTAGTATTTATGAATGAATGTTTTATATTTAAAAATATTCCAACGGAGAGATTATTTAAAGCCCAAATAATCTTAGCAGTTATATAGATTGTGGCAGTAATTTGGGGGAAAAAACTTTGGTGAAAAGTCGTTTCAAGGCGCCATACTGTTTTTTTTTTTGGTGAGACCATGCTATTTCAGGAAGTTTTTAAACAATTAAAAATTGGTCACCGTAATATAATTCAATACTCAGTCTAACCAATGTGAAAGTCTAGCTTAGTTCTACTCTGGGGAGGCCTGCTACTTCGTGAACGTCTATAAGATATTGGGTGGCTGAATTTAAGCGAGGTCGTACAAGTTGCCAAGATGAATATAATAGTAGTCAACCAATTTGAGGAAATCTTCAAAATGGTTTTGGAAGATCGTTTGCTGAAGTTGGATGAGGTAATAGATATCAACCGAAAATTTGAAGATGATAAAGCTGTGCGTTTAGAATAATTGCAACATCGTGAAGTGTTTCAAAAATGAGTTTTACGAAGTTTTAATGTAAAAAACATAAGTTCTTGAGTCGATTCCTAACCTAAAATAAATATTACTCAGGACATAATAATGGTTGCTGTGATTTGAAAAAACTATTATTTTCTTAATAAGTTTAGAAATCAATCAAATTGAAAGTAATTATTTTATTATTATTTTTATAAAATCTATTATTCAATTTATTTATTTGAGCAGCCGAAAAAAAGTTTAGTGGCAAATCAATAAAAAAAATATATTTAAAAATTATAGTTTTTTTGCCTGGATAACCTTAAACTAAAGTCCAAACGGAGCACATATATTTAGCTATCTCCTTCGATATCCAAGCAGCCCTGAAATTTATATTTGTATGATTATTTAAATAAAGGCCTGCTCTGGAGTGCTACACTACAGAGGATATCAATACGCAAGAAGGTTTCTATTTATGGTATACCTGGTCATAGTGGGCGTTAGAAAAATTAAAGGCAGATGAATTATCTACACCATCTGCTGACCTATCAGCCCATATCATGTCTGAAATATCTATCGGCCAATGCCAACCTCAATAATAAGTGATAATAAAATTTTGAAGATAAATGGTGTTTGACTTGGCATGAAAAAGAACAAGGCGTTGTAGAAACCACTTTCGTATAGTATCCTTGAATGCAACAGAAATAATTCTCCGCTGTTTACCAGATTCCTCTTTGGTTATTGTAGTATGTAAATAAATTGCTTTGCGTGTAGTAGAAGGCGGGTCTTTTAATCTGAACTTCAATGATCAGGTGTTCTTAGACAAATTTCTCCAGCTACTATAATGACTTTTATTAGGTGCAATTTATGGATATGCATATGTATTTTAAAGAGATTTACTACTTTTTTTTTTAGCGATCTAAAGTGTTTTGCTTTATTCTTTGACTGGAAAATTTGTAGCTTCATTCAACAATTTCTAAGTATTTAATCATTAACTTTTGTATACTGAAGATGCATTTCATATATTTGTAATATAACAACTTCTATATAATAATTATCTATTGAAAATATCATGAAAAATATGTTGAAGTAATGTAGTTTAAAATAATCCTCCTAATTCGCAACAATTTGCTAACATCACATAAAGTCAAGCCAAAAAAAAAGCTTTTACCTACTCGCTGTGTACAACTACTTATTAACAGACTTTTGCCGTTCTGTAAGGCATATAAAATTGCAAAATAGTATTAAAAGTTTTCGACTATTGTCGCTAGCGAATGGAGAAGTGCTTATTTTTTTAAACTCCGCTCGCTGTGGCCTCAACTCATTTCAAGTCTTTCTGAACT
>CATQFJ010000095.1:0-30336 GCA_956483585.1 Gymnocheta viridis
GACATGTGGCACTCGAGAACTGCCGCGGCAAAGCCATTGCATAGCATTTTGTTTTCAATAAAATGTATTAAATTAAAAAAAAAATAACTAACATAATTTTTTTTAATTTTCGAAAAGGCTATAGCCTTTTCTTTTGGAGCGTTACTGATACGCCAATAAAAAAAGACATGTGGCACTCGAGAACTGCCGCGGCAAAGCCATTGCATAGCATTTTGTTTTCAATAAAATGTATTAAATTAAAAAAAAAATAACTAACATAATTTTTTTTAATTTTAGAAAAGGCTATATATAGCCTTTTCTTTTGGAGCGTTACTGATACGCCAATAAAAAAAGACATGTGGCACTCGAGAACTGCCGCGGCAAAGCCATTGCATAGCATTTTGTTTTCAATAAAATGTATTAAATTAAAAAAAAAAATAACTAACATAATTTTTTTTAATTTTAGAAAAGGCTATAGCCTTTTCTTTTGGAGCGTTACTGATACGCCAATAAAAAAAGACATGTGGCACTCGAGAACTGCCGCGGCAAAGCCATTGCATAGCATTTTGTTTTCAATAAAATGTATTAAATTAAAAAAAAATAACTAACATAATTTTTTTTAATAATAAAAAAAGACATGTGGCACTCGAGAACTGCCGCGGCAAAGCCATTGCATAGCATTTTGTTTTCAATAAAATGTATTAAATTAAAAAAAAAAATAACTAACATAATTTTTTTTAATTTTAGAAAAGGCTATAGCCTTTTCTTTTGGAGCGTTACTGATACGCCAATAAAAAAAGACATGTGGCACTCGAGAACTGCCGCGGCAAAGCCATTGCATAGCATTTTGTTTTCAATAAAATGTATTAAATTAAAAAAAAATAACTAACATAATTTTTTTTAATAATAAAAAAAGACATGTGGCACTCGAGAACTGCCGCGGCAAAGCCATTGCATAGCATTTTGTTTTCAATAAAATGTATTAAATTAAAAAAAAAAATAACTAACATAATTTTTTTTAATTTTAGAAAAGGCTATAGCCTTTTCTTTTGGAGCGTTACTGATACGCCAATAAAAAAAGACATGTGGCACTCGAGAACTGCCGCGGCAAAGCCATTGCATAGCATTTTGTTTTCAATAAAATGTATTAAATTAAAAAAAAATAACTAACATAATTTTTTTTAATAATAAAAAAAGACATGTGGCACTCGAGAACTGCCGCGGCAAAGCCATTGCATAGCATTTTGTTTTCAATAAAATGTATTAAATTAAAAAAAAAAATAACTAACATAATTTTTTTTAATTTTAGAAAAGGCTATAGCCTTTTCTTTTGGAGCGTTACTGATACGCCAATAAAAAAAGACATGTGGCACTCGAGAACTGCCGCGGCAAAGCCATTGCATAGCATTTTGTTTTCAATAAAATGTATTAAATTAAAAAAAAATAACTAACATAATTTTTTTTAATAATAAAAAAAGACATGTGGCACTCGAGAACTGCCGCGGCAAAGCCATTGCATAGCATTTTGTTTTCAATAAAATGTATTAAATTAAAAAAAAAAAATAACTAACATAATTTTTTTTAATTTTAGAAAAGGCTATAGCCTTTTCTTTTGGAGCGTTACTGATACGCCAATAAAAAAAGACATGTGGCACTCGAGAACTGCCGCGGCAAAGCCATTGCATAGCATTTTGTTTTCAATAAAATGTATTAAATTAAAAAAAAAATAACTAACATAATTTTTTTTAATTTTAGAAAAGGCTATAGCCTTTTCTTTTGGAGCGTTACTGATACGCCAATAAAAAAAGACATGTGGCACTCGAGAACTGCCGCGGCAAAGCCATTGCAAAGCATTTTGTTTTAAATAAAATGTATTAAATTAAAAAAAAATAACTAACATAATTTTTTTTAATTTTAGAAAAGGCTATATATAGCCTTTTCTTTTGGAGCGTTACTGATACGCCAATAAAAAAGACATGTGGCACTCGAGAACTGCCGCGGCAAAGCCATTGCATAGCATTTTGTTTTCAATAAAATGTATTAAATTAAAAAAAAAATAACTAACATAATTTTTTTTAATTTTAGAAAAGGCTATAGCCTTTTCTTTTGGAGCGTTACTGATACGCCAATAAAAAAAGACATGTGGCACTCGAGAACTGCCGCGGCAAAGCCATTGCAAAGCATTTTGTTTTCAATAAAATGTATTAAATTAAAAAAAAAATAACTAACATAATTTTTTTTAATTTTAGAAAAGGCTATAGCCTTTTCTGTTGGAGCGTTATTGATACGCCAATAAAAAAAGACATGTGGCACTCGAGAACTGCCGCGGCAAAGCCATTGCATAGCATTTTGTTTTCAATAAAATGTATTAAATTAAAAAAAAAATAACTAACATAATTTTTTTTAATTTTAGAAAAGGCTATAGCCTTTTCTTTTGGAGCGTTACTGATACGCCAATAAAAAAAGACATGTGGCACTCGAGAACTGCCGCGGCAAAGCCATTGCATAGCATTTTGTTTTCAATAAAATGTATTAAATTAAAAAAAAAATAACTAACATAATTTTTTTTAATTTTAGAAAAGGCTATAGCCTTTTCTTTTGGAGCGTTACTGATACGCCAATAAAAAAAGACATGTGGCACTCGAGAACTGCCGCGGCAAAGCCATTGCATAGCATTTTGTTTTCAATAAAATGTATTAAATTAAAAAAAAAATAACTAACATAATTTTTTTTAATTTTAGAAAAGGCTATAGCCTTTTCTTTTGGAGCGTTACTGATACGCCAATAAAAAAAGACATGTGGCACTCGAGAACTGCCGCGGCAAAGCCATTGCATAGCATTTTGTTTTCAATAAAATGTATTAAATTAAAAAAAAAATAACTAACATAATTTTTTTTAATTTTAGAAAAGGCTATAGCCGTTTCTTTTGGAGCGTTACTGATACGCCAATAAAAAAAGACATGTGGCACTCGAGAACTGCCGCGGCAAAGCCATTGCATAGCATTTTGTTTTCAATAAAATGTATTAAATTAAAAAAAAATAACTAACATAATTTTTTTTAATTTTAGAAAAGGCTATAGCCTTTTCTTTTGGAGCGTTACTGATACGCCAATAAAAAAAGACATGTGGCACTCGAGAACTGCCGCGGCAAAGCCATTGCAAAGCATTTTGTTTTCAATAAAATGTATTAAATTAAAAAAAAAATAACTAACATAATTTTTTTTAATTTTAGAAAAGGCTATAGCCTTTTCTTTTGGAGCGTTACTGATACGCCAATAAAAAAAGACATGTGGCACTCGAGAACTGCCGCGGCAAAGCCATTGCAAAGCATTTTGTTTTCAATAAAATGTATTAAATTAAAAAAAAAATAACTAACATAATTTTTTTTAATTTTAGAAAAGGCTATAGCCTTTTCTTTTGGAGCGTTACTGATACGCCAATAAAAAAGACATGTGGCACTCGAGAACTGCCGCGGCAAAGCCATTGCATAGCATTTTGTTTTCAATAAAATGTATTAAATTAAAAAAAAAAATAACTAACATAATTTTTTTTAATTTTAGAAAAGGCTATAGCCTTTTCTTTTGGAGCGTTACTGATACGCCAATAAAAAAAGACATGTGGCACTCGAGAACTGCCGCGGCAAAGCCATTGCATAGCATTTTGTTTTCAATAAAATGTATTAAATTAAAAAAAAAATAACTAACATAATTTTTTTTAATTTTCGAAAAGGCTATAGCCTTTTCTTTTGGAGCGTTACTGATACGCCAATAAAAAAAGACATGTGGCACTCGAGAACTGCCGCGGCAAAGCCATTGCATAGCATTTTGTTTTCAATAAAATGTATTAAATTAAAAAAAAAATAACTAACATAATTTTTTTTAATTTTAGAAAAGGCTATATATAGCCTTTTCTTTTGGAGCGTTACTGATACGCCAATAAAAAAAGACATGTGGCACTCGAGAACTGCCGCGGCAAAGCCATTGCATAGCATTTTGTTTTCAATAAAATGTATTAAATTAAAAAAAAAATAACTAACATAATTTTTTTTAATTTTAGAAAAGGCTATAGCCTTTTCTTTTGGAGCGTTACTGATACGCCAATAAAAAAAGACATGTGGCACTCGAGAACTGCCGCGGCAAAGCCATTGCATAGCATTTTGTTTTCAATAAAATGTATTAAATTAAAAAAAAATAACTAACATAATTTTTTTTAATAATAAAAAAAGACATGTGGCACTCGAGAACTGCCGCGGCAAAGCCATTGCATAGCATTTTGTTTTCAATAAAATGTATTAAATTAAAAAAAAATAACTAACATAATTTTTTTTAATTTTAGAAAAGGCTATAGCCTTTTCTTTTGGAGCGTTACTGATACGCCAATAAAAAAAGACATGTGGCACTCGAGAACTGCCTCGGCAAAGCCATTGCAAAGCATTTTGTTTTAAATAAAATGTATTAAATTAAAAAAAAATAACTAACATAATTTTTTTTAATTTTAGAAAAGGCTATATATAGCCTTTTCTTTTGGAGCGTTACTGATACGCCAATAAAAAAAGACATGTGGCACTCGAGAACTGCCTCGGCAAAGCCATTGCAAAGCATTTTGTTTTAAATAAAATGTATTAAATTAAAAAAAAATAACTAACATAATTTTTTTTAATTTTAGAAAAGGCTATATATAGCCTTTTCTTTTGGAGCGTTACTGATACGCCAATAAAAAAAGACATGTGGCACTCGAGAACTGCCTCGGCAAAGCCATTGCAAAGCATTTTGTTTTAAATAAAATGTATTAAATTAAAAAAAAATAACTAACATAATTTTTTTTAATTTTAGAAAAGGCTATATATAGCCTTTTCTTTTGGAGCGTTACTGATACGCCAATAAAAAAAGACATGTGGCACTCGAGAACTGCCTCGGCAAAGCCATTGCAAAGCATTTTGTTTTAAATAAAATGTATTAAATTAAAAAAAAATAACTAACATAATTTTTTTTAATTTTAGAAAAGGCTATATATAGCCTTTTCTTTTGGAGCGTTACTGATACGCCAATAAAAAAGACATGTGGCACTCGAGAACTGCCGCGGCAAAGCCATTGCATAGCATTTTGTTTTCAATAAAATGTATTAAATTAAAAAAAAAATTACTAACATAATTTTTTTTAATTTTAGAAAAGGCTATAGCCTTTTCTTTTGGAGCGTTACTGATACGCCAATAAAAAAAGACATGTGGCACTCGAGAACTGCCGCGGCAAAGCCATTGCATAGCATTTTGTTTTCAATAAAATGTATTAAATTAAAAAAAAAATAACTAACATAATTTTTTTTAATTTTAGAAAAGGCTATAGCCTTTTCTTTTGGAGCATTACTGATACGCCAATAAAAAAAGACATGTGGCACTCGAGAACTGCCGCGGCAAAGCCATTGCATAGCATTTTGTTTTCAATAAAATGTATTAAATTAAAAAAAAATAACTAACATAATTTTTTTTAATAATAAAAAAAGACATGTGGCACTCGAGAACTGCCGCGGCAAAGCCATTGCATAGCATTTTGTTTTCAATAAAATGTATTAAATTAAAAAAAAATAACTAACATAATTTTTTTTAATTTTAGAAAAGGCTATAGCCTTTTCTTTTGGAGCGTTACTGATACGCCAATAAAAAAAGACATGTGGCACTCGAGAACTGCCTCGGCAAAGCCATTGCAAAGCATTTTGTTTTAAATAAAATGTATTAAATTAAAAAAAAATAACTAACATAATTTTTTTTAATTTTAGAAAAGGCTATATATAGCCTTTTCTTTTGGAGCGTTACTGATACGCCAATAAAAAAGACATGTGGCACTCGAGAACTGCCGCGGCAAAGCCATTGCATAGCATTTTGTTTTCAATAAAATGTATTAAATTAAAAAAAAAATAACTAACATAATTTTTTTTAATTTTAGAAAAGGCTATAGCCTTTTCTTTTGGAGCGTTACTGATACGCCAATAAAAAAAGACATGTGGCACTCGAGAACTGCCGCGGCAAAGCCATTGCATAGCATTTTGTTTTCAATAAAATGTATTAAATTAAAAAAAAATAACTAACATAATTTTTTTTAATTTTAGAAAAGGCTATAGCCTTTTCTTTTGGAGCGTTACTGATACGCCAATAAAAAAAGACATGTGGCACTCGAGAACTGCCGCGGCAAAGCCATTGCATAGCATTTTGTTTTCAATAAAATGTATTAAATTAAAAAAAAAATTACTAACATAATTTTTTTTAATTTTAGAAAAGGCTATAGCCTTTTCTTTTGGAGCGTTACTGATACGCCAATAAAAAAAGACATGTGGCACTCGAGAACTGCCGCGGCAAAGCCATTGCATAGCATTTTGTTTTCAATAAAATGTATTAAATTAAAAAAAAAATAACTAACATAATTTTTTTTAATTTTAGAAAAGGCTATAGCCTTTTCTTTTGGAGCGTTACTGATACGCCAATAAAAAAAGACATGTGGCACTCGAGAACTGCCGCGGCAAAGCCATTGCATAGCATTTTGTTTTCAATAAAATGTATTAAATTAAAAAAAAAATAACTAACATAATTTTTTTTAATTTTAGAAAAGGCTATAGCCTTTTCTTTTGGAGCGTTACTGATACGCCAATAAAAAAAGACATGTGGCACTCGAGAACTGCCGCGGCAAAGCCATTGCATAGCATTTTGTTTTCAATAAAATGTATTAAATTAAAAAAAAAATTACTAACATAATTTTTTTTAATTTTAGAAAAGGCTATAGCCTTTTCTTTTGGAGCGTTACTGATACGCCAATAAAAAAAGACATGTGGCACTCGAGAACTGCCGCGGCAAAGCCATTGCATAGCATTTTGTTTTCAATAAAATGTATTAAATTAAAAAAAAATAACTAACATAATTTTTTTTAATTTTAGAAAAGGCTATATATAGCCTTTTCTTTTGGAGCGTTACTGATACGCCAATAAAAAAAGACATGTGGCACTCGAGAACTGCCGCGGCAAAGCCATTGCATAGCATTTTGTTTTCAATAAAATGTATTAAATTAAAAAAAAAATAACTAACATAATTTTTTTTAATTTTAGAAAAGGCTATAGCCTTTTCTTTTGGAGCGTTACTGATACGCCAATAAAAAAAGACATGTGGCACTCGAGAACTGCCGCGGCAAAGCCATTGCATAGCATTTTGTTTTCAATAAAATGTATTAAATTAAAAAAAAAATAACTAACATAATTTTTTTTAATTTTAGAAAAGGCTATAGCCTTTTCTTTTGGAGCGTTACTGATACGCCAATAAAAAAAGACATGTGGCACTCGAGAACTGCCGCGGCAAAGCCATTGCATAGCATTTTGTTTTCAATAAAATGTATTAAATTAAAAAAAAAATAACTAACATAATTTTTTTTAATTTTAGAAAAGGCTATAGCCTTTTCTTTTGGAGCGTTACTGATACGCCAATAAAAAAAGACATGTGGCACTCGAGAACTGCCGCGGCAAAGCCATTGCATAGCATTTTGTTTTCAATAAAATGTATTAAATTAAAAAAAAAATAACTAACATAATTTTTTTTAATTTTAGAAAAGGCTATAGCCTTTTCTTTTGGAGCGTTATTGATACGCCAATAAAAAAAGACATGTGGCACTCGAGAACTGCCGCGGCAAAGCCATTGCAAAGCATTTTGTTTTCAATAAAATGTATTAAATTAAAAAAAAAATAACTAACATAATTTTTTTTAATTTTAGAAAAGGCTATAGCCTTTTCTTTTGGAGCGTTACTGATACGCCAATAAAAAAAGACATGTGGCACTCGAGAACTGCCGCGGCAAAGCCATTGCATAGCATTTTGTTTTCAATAAAATGTATTAAATTAAAAAAAAAATAACTAACATAATTTTTTTTAATTTTAGAAAAGGCTATAGCCTTTTCTTTTGGAGCGTTACTGATACGCCAATAAAAAAAGACATGTGGCACTCGAGAACTGCCGCGGCAAAGCCATTGCAAAGCATTTTGTTTTCAATAAAATGTATTAAATTAAAAAAAAAATAACTAACATAATTTTTTTTAATTTTAGAAAAGGCTATTATAGCCTTTTCTTTTGGAGCGTTACTGATACGCCAATAAAAAAAGACATGTGGCACTCGAGAACTGCCGCGGCAAAGCCATTGCATAGCATTTTGTTTTCAATAAAATGTATTAAATTAAAAAAAAAAATAACTAACATAATTTTTTTTAATTTTAGAAAAGGCTATAGCCTTTTCTTTTGGAGCGTTACTGATACGCCAATAAAAAAAGACATGTGGCACTCGAGAACTGCCGCGGCAAAGCCATTGCATAGCATTTTGTTTTCAATAAAATGTATTAAATTAAAAAAAAAATTACTAACATAATTTTTTTTAATTTTAGAAAAGGCTATAGCCTTTTCTTTTGGAGCGTTACTGATACGCCAATAAAAAAAGACATGTGGCACTCGAGAACTGCCGCGGCAAAGCCATTGCATAGCATTTTGTTTTCAATAAAATGTATTAAATTAAAAAAAAATAACTAACATAATTTTTTTTAATTTTAGAAAAGGCTATTATAGCCTTTTCTTTTGGAGCGTTACTGATACGCCAATAAAAAAAGACATGTGGCACTCGAGAACTGCCGCGGCAAAGCCATTGCATAGCATTTTGTTTTCAATAAAATGTATTAAATTAAAAAAAAAATAACTAACATAATTTTTTTTAATTTTAGAAAAGGCTATAGCCTTTTCTTTTGGAGCGTTACTGATACGCCAATAAAAAAAGACATGTGGCACTCGAGAACTGCCGCGGCAAAGCCATTGCATAGCATTTTGTTTTCAATAAAATGTATTAAATTAAAAAAAAAATTACTAACATAATTTTTTTTAATTTTAGAAAAGGCTATAGCCTTTTCTTTTGGAGCGTTACTGATACGCCAATAAAAAAAGACATGTGGCACTCGAGAACTGCCGCGGCAAAGCCATTGCATAGCATTTTGTTTTCAATAAAATGTATTAAATTAAAAAAAAATAACTAACATAATTTTTTTTAATTTTAGAAAAGGCTATAGCCTTTTCTTTTGGAGCGTTACTGATACGCCAATAAAAAAAGACATGTGGCACTCGAGAACTGCCGCGGCAAAGCCATTGCATAGCATTTTGTTTTCAATAAAATGCATTAAATTAAAAAAAAAATTACTAACATAATTTTTTTTAATTTTAGAAAAGGCTATAGCCTTTTCTTTTGGAGCGTTACTGATACGCCAATAAAAAAAGACATGTGGCACTCGAGAACTGCCGCGGCAAAGCCATTGCATAGCATTTTGTTTTCAATAAAATGTATTAAATTAAAAAAAAAATAACTAACATAATTTTTTTTAATTTTAGAAAAGGCTATAGCCTTTTCTTTTGGAGCGTTACTGATACGCCAATAAAAAAAGACATGTGGCACTCGAGAACTGCCGCGGCAAAGCCATTGCATAGCATTTTGTTTTCAATAAAATGTATTAAATTAAAAAAAAAATAACTAACATAATTTTTTTTAATTTTAGAAAAGGCTATAGCCTTTTCTTTTGGAGCGTTACTGATACGCCAATAAAAAAAGACATGTGGCACTCGAGAACTGCCGCGGCAAAGCCATTGCATAGCATTTTGTTTTCAATAAAATGTATTAAATTAAAAAAAAAATAACTAACATAATTTTTTTTAATTTTAGAAAAGGCTATAGCCTTTTCTTTTGGAGCGTTACTGATACGCCAATAAAAAAAGACATGTGGCACTCGAGAACTGCCGCGGCAAAGCCATTGCATAGCATTTTGTTTTCAATAAAATGCATTAAATTAAAAAAAAAATTACTAACATAATTTTTTTTAATTTTAGAAAAGGCTATAGCCTTTTCTTTTGGAGCGTTACTGATACGCCAATAAAAAAAGACATGTGGCACTCGAGAACTGCCGCGGCAAAGCCATTGCATAGCATTTTGTTTTCAATAAAATGTATTAAATTAAAAAAAAAATAACTAACATAATTTTTTTTAATTTTAGAAAAGGCTATAGCCTTTTCTTTTGGAGCGTTACTGATACGCCAATAAAAAAAGACATGTGGCACTCGAGAACTGCCGCGGCAAAGCCATTGCATAGCATTTTGTTTTTGGTTTCAATAAAATGTATTAAATTAAAAAAAATAACTAACATAATTTTTTTTAAATTTAGAAAAGGCTATAGCCTTTTCTTTTGGAGCGTTACTGATACGCCAATAAAAAAAGACATGTGGCACTCGAGAACTGCCGCGGCAAAGCCATTGCATAGCATTTTGTTTTCAATAAAATGTATTAAATTAAAAAAAAAATAACTAACATAATTTTTTTTAATTTTAGAAAAGGCTATAGCCTTTTCTTTTGGAGCGTTACTGATACGCCAATAAAAAAAGACATGTGACACTCGAGAACTGCCGCGGCAAAGCCATTGCATAGCATTTTGTTTTCAATAAAATGTATTAAATTAAAAAAAAAATAACTAACATAATTTTTTTTTAATTTTAGAAAAGGCTATATATAGCCTTTTCTTTTGGAGCGTTACTGATACGCCAATAAAAAAAGACATGTGGCACTCGAGAACTGCCGCGGCAAAGCCATTGCATAGCATTTTGTTTTCAATAAAATGTATTAAATTAAAAAAAAAATAACTAACATAATTTTTTTAATTTTAGAAAAGGCTATATTCTTTTCTTTTGGAGCGTTACTGATACGCCAATAAAAAAAGACATGTGGCACTCGAGAACTGCCGCGGCAAAGCCATTGCATAGCATTTTGTTTTCAATAAAATGTATTAAATTAAAAAAAAAATAACTAACATAATTTTTTTAATTTTAGAAAAGGCTATAGCCTTTTCTTTTGGAGCGTTACTGATACGCCAATAAAAAAAGACATGTGGCACTCGAGAACTGCCGCGGCAAAGCCATTGCATAGCATTTTGTTTTCAATAAAATGTATTAAATTAAAAAAAAAATAACTAACATAATTTTTTTAATTTTAGAAAAGGCTATATATAGCCTTTTCTTTTGGAGCGTTACTGATACGCCAATAAAAAAAGACATGTGGCACTCGAGAACTGCCGCGGCAAAGCCATTGCATAGCATTTTGTTTTCAATAAAATGTATTAAATTAAAAAAAAAATAACTAACATAATTTTTTTTAATTTTAGAGGCTATAGCCTTTTCTTTTGGAGCGTTACTGATACGCCAATAAAAAAAGACATGTGGCACTCGAGAACTGCCGCGGCAAAGCCATTGCATAGCATTTTGTTTTCAATAAAATGTATTAAATTAAAAAAAAAATAACTAACATAATTTTTTTAATTTTAGAAAAGGCTATAGCCTTTTCTTTTGGAGCGTTACTGATACGCCAATAAAAAAAGACATGTGGCACTCGAGAACTGCCGCGGCAAAGCCATTGCATAGCATTTTGTTTTCAATAAAATGTATTAAATTAAAAAAACAATAACTAACATATTTTTTTTTAATTTTAGAAAAGGCTATAGCCTTTTCTTTTGGAGCGTTACTGATACGCCAATAAAAAAAGACATGTGGCACTCGAGAACTGCCGCGGCAAAGCCATTGCATAGCGTTTTGTTTTCAATAAAATGTATTAAATTAAAAAAAAAATAACTAACATAATTTTTTTAATTTTAGAAAAGGCTATTATAGCCTTTTCTTTTGGAGCGTTACTGATACGCCAATAAAAAAAGACATCTGGCACTCGAGAACTGCCGCGGCAAAGCCATTGCATAGCATTTTGTTTTCAATAAAATGTATTAAATTAAAAAAAAAAAATAACTAACATAATTTTTTTAATTTTAGAAAAGGCTATAGCCTTTTCTTTTGGAGCGTTACTGATACGCCAATAAAAAAAGACATGTGGCACTCGAGAACTGCCGCGGCAAAGCCATTGCATAGCATTTTGTTTTCAATAAAATGTATTAAATTAAAAAAAAAAATAACTAACATAATTTTTTTTAATATTAGAAAAGGCTATAGCCTTTTCTTTTGGAGCGTTACTGATACGCCAATAAAAAAAGACATGTGGCACTCGAGAACTGCCGCGGCAAAGCCATTGCATAGCATTTTGTTTTCAATAAAATGTATTAAATTAAAAAAAAAATAACTAACATAATTTTTTTAATTTTAGAAAAGGCTATATTCTTTTCTTTTGGAGCGTTACTGATACGCCAATAAAAAAAGACATGTGGCACTCGAGAACTGCCGCGGCAAAGCCATTGCATAGCATTTTGTTTTCAATAAAATGTATTAAATTAAAAAAAAAATAACTAACATAATTTTTTTAATTTTAGAAAAGGCTATAGCCTTTTCTTTTGGAGCGTTACTGATACGCCAATAAAAAAAGACATGTGGCACTCGAGAACTGCCGGGGCAAAGCCATTGCATAGCATTTTGTTTTCAATAAAATGTATTAAATTAAAAAAAAAATAACTAACATAATTTTTTTAATTTTAGAAAAGGCTATATATAGCCTTTTCTTTTGGAGCGTTACTGATACGCCAATAAAAAAAGACATGTGGCACTCGAGAACTGCCGCGGCAAAGCCATTGCATAGCATTTTGTTTTCAATAAAATGTATTAAATTAAAAAAAAAATAACTAACATAATTTTTTTTAATTTTAGAGGCTATAGCCTTTTCTTTTGGAGCGTTACTGATACGCCAATAAAAAAAGACATGTGGCACTCGAGAACTGCCGCGGCAAAGCCATTGCATAGCATTTTGTTTTCAATAAAATGTATTAAATTAAAAAAAAAATAACTAACATAATTTTTTTAATTTTAGAAAAGGCTATAGCCTTTTCTTTTGGAGCGTTACTGATACGCCAATAAAAAAAGACATGTGGCACTCGAGAACTGCCGCGGCAAAGCCATTGCATAGCATTTTGTTTTCAATAAAATGTATTAAATTAAAAAAACAATAACTAACATAATTTTTTTTAATTTTAGAAAAGGCTATAGCCTTTTCTTTTGGAGCGTTACTGATACGCCAATAAAAAAAGACATGTGGCACTCGAGAACTGCCGCGGCAAAGCCATTGCATAGCGTTTTGTTTTCAATAAAATGTATTAAATTAAAAAAAAAATAACTAACATAATTTTTTTAATTTTAGAAAAGGCTATTATAGCCTTTTCTTTTGGAGCGTTACTGATACGCCAATAAAAAAAGACATGTGGCACTCGAGAACTGCCGCGGCAAAGCCATTGCATAGCATTTTGTTTTCAATAAAATGTATTAAATTAAAAAAAAAATAACTAACATAATTTTTTTTAATTTTAGAGGCTATAGCCTTTTCTTTTGGAGCGTTACTGATACGCCAATAAAAAAAGACATGTGGCACTCGAGAACTGCCGCGGCAAAGCCATTGCATAGCATTTTGTTTTCAATAAAATGTATTAAATTAAAAAAAAAATAACTAACATAATTTTTTTAATTTTAGAAAAGGCTATAGCCTTTTCTTTTGGAGCGTTACTGATACGCCAATAAAAAAAGACATGTGGCACTCGAGAACTGCCGCGGCAAAGCCATTGCATAGCATTTTGTTTTCAATAAAATGTATTAAATTAAAAAAACAATAACTAACATAATTTTTTTTAATTTTAGAAAAGGCTATAGCCTTTTCTTTTGGAGCGTTACTGATACGCCAATAAAAAAAGACATGTGGCACTCGAGAACTGCCGCGGCAAAGCCATTGCATAGCGTTTTGTTTTCAATAAAATGTATTAAATTAAAAAAAAAATAACTAACATAATTTTTTTAATTTTAGAAAAGGCTATTATAGCCTTTTCTTTTGGAGCGTTACTGATACGCCAATAAAAAAAGACATGTGGCACTCGAGAACTGCCGCGGCAAAGCCATTGCATAGCATTTTGCTTTCAATAAAATGTATTAAATTAAAAAAAAAAATAACTAACATAATTTTTTTTTAATTTTAGAAAAGGCTATAGCCTTTTCTTTTGGAGCGTTACTGATACGCCAATAAAAAAAGACATGTGGCACTCGAGAACTGCCGCGGCAAAGCCATTGCATAGCATTTTGTTTTCAATAAAATGTATTAAATTAAAAAAAAATAACTAACATAATTTTTTTAATTTTAGAAAAGGCTATATATAGCCTTTTCTTTTGGAGCGTTACTGATACGCCAATAAAAAAAGACATGTGGCACTCGAGAACTGCCGCGACAAAGCCATTGCATAGCATTTTGTTTTCAATAAAATGTATTAAATTAAAAAAAAATAACTAACATAATTTTTTTAATTTTAGAAAAGGCTATATATAGCCTTTTCTTTTGGAGCGTTACTGATACGCCAATAAAAAAAGACATGTGGCACTCGAGAACTGCCGCGGCAAAGCCATTGCATAGCATTTTGTTTTCAATAAAATGTATTAAATTAAAAAAAAAATAACTAACATAATTTTTTTAATTTTAGAAAAGGCTATAGCCTTTTCTTTTGGAGCGTTACTGATACGCCAATAAAAAAAGACATGTGGCACTCGAGAACTGCCGCGGCAAAGCCATTGCATAGCATTTTGTTTTCAATAAAATGTATTAAATTAAAAAAAAATAACTAACATAATTTTTTTAATTTTAGAAAAGGCTATAGCCTTTTCTTTTGGAGCGTTACTGATACGCCAATAAAAAAAGACATGTGGCACTCGAGAACTGCCGCGGCAAAGCCATTGCATAGCATTTTGTTTTCAATAAAATGTATTAAATTAAAAAAAAAATAACTAACATAATTTTTTTAATTTAAGAAAAGGCTATATTCTTTTCTTTTGGAGCGTTACTGATACGCCAATAAAAAAAGACATGTGGCACTCGAGAACTGCCGCGGCAAAGCCATTGCATAGCATTTTGTTTTCAATAAAATGTATTAAATTAAAAAAAAAATAACTAACATAATTTTTTTAATTTTAGAAAAGGCTATAGCCTTTTCTTTTGGAGCGTTACTGATACGCCAATAAAAAAAGACATGTGGCACTCGAGAACTGCCGCGGCAAAGCCATTGCATAGCATTTTGTTTTCAATAAAATGTATTAAATTAAAAAAAAAAATAACTAACATAATTTTTTTAATTTTAGAAAAGGCTATATATAGCCTTTTCTTTTGGAGCGTTACTGATACGCCAATAAAAAAAGACATGTGGCACTCGAGAACTGCCGCGGCAAAGCCATTGCATAGCATTTTGTTTTCAATAAAATGTATTAAATTAAAAAAAAATAACTAACATAATTTTTTTAATTTTAGAAAAGGCTATTATAGCCTTTTCTTTTGGAGCGTTACTGATACGCCAATAAAAAAAGACATGTGGCACTCGAGAACTGCCGCGGCAAAGCCATTGCATAGCATTTTGTTTTCAATAAAATGTATTAAATTAAAAAAAAATAACTAACATAATTTTTTTAATTTTAGAAAAGGCTATAGCCTTTTCTTTTGGAGCGTTACTGATACGCCAATAAAAAAAGACATGTGGCACTCGAGAACTGCCGCGGCAAAGCCATTGCATAGCATTTTGTTTTTAATAAAATGTATTAAATTAAAAAAAAAAATAACTAACATAATTTTTTTTAATTTTAGAAAAGGCTATAGCCTTTTCTTTTGGAGCGTTACTGATACGCCAATAAAAAAAGACATGTGGCACTCGAGAACTGCCGCGGCAAAGCCATTGCATAGCGTTTTGTTTTCAATAAAATGTATTAAATTAAAAAAAAAATAACTAACATAATTTTTTTAATTTTAGAAAAGGCTATATATAGCCTTTTCTTTTGGAGCGTTACTGATACGCCAATAAAAAAAGACATGTGGCACTCGAGAACTGCCGCGGCAAAGCCATTGCATAGCATTTTGTTTTCAATAAAATGTATTAAATTAAAAAAAAAATAACTAACATAATTTTTTTAATTTTAGAAAAGGCTATATATAGCCTTTTCTTTTGGAGCGTTACTGATACGCCAATAAAAAAAGACATGTGGCACTCGAGAACTGCCGCGGCAAAGCCATTGCATAGCATTTTGTTTTCAATAAAATGTATTAAATTAAAAAAAAAATAACTAACATAATTTTTTTAATTTTAGAAAAGGCTATAGCCTTTTCTTTTGGACCGTTACTGATACGCCAATAAAAAAAGACATGTGGCACTCGAGAACTGCCGCGGCAAAGCCATTGCATATCATTTTGTTTTCAATAAAATGTATTAAATTAAAAAAAAAATAACTAACATAATTTTTTTAATTTTAGAAAAGGCTATAGCCTTTTCTTTTGGAGCGTTACTGATACGCCAATAAAAAAGACATGTGGCACTCGAGAACTGCCGCGGCAAAGCCATTGCATAGCATTTTGTTTTCAATAAAATGTATTAAATTAAAAAAAAATAACTAACATAATTTTTTTAATTTTAGAGGCTATAGCCTTTTCTTTTGGAGCGTTACTGATACGCCAATAAAAAAAGACATGTGGCACTCGAGAACTGCCGCGGCAAAGCCATTGCATAGCATTTTGTTTTCAATAAAATGTATTAAATTAAAAAAAAAATAACTAACATAATTTTTTTTAATTTTAGAAAAGGCTATAGCCTTTTCTTTTGGAGCGTTACTGATACGCCAATAAAAAAAGACATGTGGCACTCGAGAACTGCCGCGGCAAAGCCATTGCATAGCGTTTTGTTTTCAATAAAATGTATTAAATTAAAAAAAAAATAACTAACATAATTTTTTTAATTTTAGAAAAGGCTATAGCCTTTTCTTTTGGAGCGTTACTGATACGCCAATAAAAAAAGACATGTGGCACTCGAGAACTGCCGCGGCAAAGCCATTGCATAGCATTTTGTTTTCAATAAAATGTATTAAATTAAAAAAACAATAACTAACATAATTTTTTTTAATTTTAGAAAAGGCTATAGCCTTTTCTTTTGGAGCGTTACTGATACGCCAATAAAAAAAGACATGTGGCACTCGAGAACTGCCGCGGCAAAGCCATTGCATAGCGTTTTGTTTTCAATAAAATGTATTAAATTAAAAAAAAAATAACTAACATAATTTTTTTAATTTTAGAAAAGGCTATTATAGCCTTTTCTTTTGGAGCGTTACTGATACGCCAATAAAAAAAGACATGTGGCACTCGAGAACTGCCGCGGCAAAGCCATTGCATAGCATTTTGCTTTCAATAAAATGTATTAAATTAAAAAAAAAAATAACTAACATAATTTTTTTTTAATTTTAGAAAAGGCTATAGCCTTTTCTTTTGGAGCGTTACTGATACGCCAATAAAAAAAGACATGTGGCACTCGAGAACTGCCGCGGCAAAGCCATTGCATAGCATTTTGTTTTCAATAAAATGTATTAAATTAAAAAAAAATAACTAACATAATTTTTTTAATTTTAGAAAAGGCTATATATAGCCTTTTCTTTTGGAGCGTTACTGATACGCCAATAAAAAAAGACATGTGGCACTCGAGAACTGCCGCGACAAAGCCATTGCATAGCATTTTGTTTTCAATAAAATGTATTAAATTAAAAAAAAATAACTAACATAATTTTTTTAATTTTAGAAAAGGCTATATATAGCCTTTTCTTTTGGAGCGTTACTGATACGCCAATAAAAAAAGACATGTGGCACTCGAGAACTGCCGCGGCAAAGCCATTGCATAGCATTTTGTTTTCAATAAAATGTATTAAATTAAAAAAAAAATAACTAACATAATTTTTTTAATTTTAGAAAAGGCTATAGCCTTTTCTTTTGGAGCGTTACTGATACGCCAATAAAAAAAGACATGTGGCACTCGAGAACTGCCGCGGCAAAGCCATTGCATAGCATTTTGTTTTCAATAAAATGTATTAAATTAAAAAAAAATAACTAACATAATTTTTTTAATTTTAGAAAAGGCTATAGCCTTTTCTTTTGGAGCGTTACTGATACGCCAATAAAAAAAGACATGTGGCACTCGAGAACTGCCGCGGCAAAGCCATTGCATAGCATTTTGTTTTCAATAAAATGTATTAAATTAAAAAAAAAATAACTAACATAATTTTTTTAATTTAAGAAAAGGCTATATTCTTTTCTTTTGGAGCGTTACTGATACGCCAATAAAAAAAGACATGTGGCACTCGAGAACTGCCGCGGCAAAGCCATTGCATAGCATTTTGTTTTCAATAAAATGTATTAAATTAAAAAAAAAATAACTAACATAATTTTTTTAATTTTAGAAAAGGCTATAGCCTTTTCTTTTGGAGCGTTACTGATACGCCAATAAAAAAAGACATGTGGCACTCGAGAACTGCCGCGGCAAAGCCATTGCATAGCATTTTGTTTTCAATAAAATGTATTAAATTAAAAAAAAAAATAACTAACATAATTTTTTTAATTTTAGAAAAGGCTATATATAGCCTTTTCTTTTGGAGCGTTACTGATACGCCAATAAAAAAAGACATGTGGCACTCGAGAACTGCCGCGGCAAAGCCATTGCATAGCATTTTGTTTTCAATAAAATGTATTAAATTAAAAAAAAATAACTAACATAATTTTTTTAATTTTAGAAAAGGCTATTATAGCCTTTTCTTTTGGAGCGTTACTGATACGCCAATAAAAAAAGACATGTGGCACTCGAGAACTGCCGCGGCAAAGCCATTGCATAGCATTTTGTTTTCAATAAAATGTATTAAATTAAAAAAAAATAACTAACATAATTTTTTTAATTTTAGAAAAGGCTATAGCCTTTTCTTTTGGAGCGTTACTGATACGCCAATAAAAAAAGACATGTGGCACTCGAGAACTGCCGCGGCAAAGCCATTGCATAGCATTTTGTTTTTAATAAAATGTATTAAATTAAAAAAAAAAAATAACTAACATAATTTTTTTTAATTTTAGAAAAGGCTATAGCCTTTTCTTTTGGAGCGTTACTGATACGCCAATAAAAAAAGACATGTGGCACTCGAGAACTGCCGCGGCAAAGCCATTGCATAGCGTTTTGTTTTCAATAAAATGTATTAAATTAAAAAAAAAATAACTAACATAATTTTTTTAATTTTAGAAAAGGCTATATATAGCCTTTTCTTTTGGAGCGTTACTGATACGCCAATAAAAAAAGACATGTGGCACTCGAGAACTGCCGCGGCAAAGCCATTGCATAGCATTTTGTTTTCAATAAAATGTATTAAATTAAAAAAAAATAACTAACATAATTTTTTTAATTTTAGAAAAGGCTATAGCCTTTTCTTTTGGAGCGTTACTGATACGCCAATAAAAAAAGACATGTGGCACTCGAGAACTGCCGCGGCAAAGCCATTGCATAGCATTTTGTTTTTAATAAAATGTATTAAATTAAAAAAAAAAAATAACTAACATAATTTTTTTTAATTTTAGAAAAGGCTATAGCCTTTTCTTTTGGAGCGTTACTGATACGCCAATAAAAAAAGACATGTGGCACTCGAGAACTGCCGCGGCAAAGCCATTGCATAGCGTTTTGTTTTCAATAAAATGTATTAAATTAAAAAAAAAATAACTAACATAATTTTTTTAATTTTAGAAAAGGCTATATATAGCCTTTTCTTTTGGAGCGTTACTGATACATAAAATAAAATGTATTAAATTAAAAAAAAAATAACTAACATAATTTTTTTAATTTTAGAAAAGGCTATAGCCTTTTCTTTTGGAGCGTTACTGATACGCCAATAAAAAAAGACATGTGGCACTCGAGAACTGCCGCGGCAAAGCCATTGCATAGCATTTTGTTTTTAATAAAATGTATTAAATTAAAAAAAAAAAATAACTAACATAATTTTTTTTAATTTTAGAAAAGGCTATAGCCTTTTCTTTTGGAGCGTTACTGATACGCCAATAAAAAAAGACATGTGGCACTCGAGAACTGCCGCGGCAAAGCCATTGCATAGCGTTTTGTTTTCAATAAAATGTATTAAATTAAAAAAAAAATAACTAACATAATTTTTTTAATTTTAGAAAAGGCTATATATAGCCTTTTCTTTTGGAGCGTTACTGATACGCCAATAAAAAAAGACATGTGGCACTCGAGAACTGCCGCGGCAAAGCCATTGCATAGCATTTTGTTTTCAATAAAATGTATTAAATTAAAAAAAAATAACTAACATAATTTTTTTAATTTTAGAAAAGGCTATAGCCTTTTCTTTTGGAGCGTTACTGATACGCCAATAAAAAAAGACATGTGGCACTCGAGAACTGCCGCGGCAAAGCCATTGCATAGCATTTTGTTTTTAATAAAATGTATTAAATTAAAAAAAAAAAATAACTAACATAATTTTTTTTAATTTTAGAAAAGGCTATAGCCTTTTCTTTTGGAGCGTTACTGATACGCCAATAAAAAAAGACATGTGGCACTCGAGAACTGCCGCGGCAAAGCCATTGCATAGCATTTTGTTTTTAATAAAATGTATTAAATTAAAAAAAAAAATAACTAACATAATTTTTTTTAATTTTAGAGGCTATAGCCTTTTCTTTTGGAGCGTTACTGATACGCCAATAAAAAAAGACATGTGGCACTCGAGAACTGCCGCGGCAAAGCCATTGCATAGCATTTTGTTTTCAATAAAATGTATTAAATTAAAAAAAAAATAACTAACATAATTTTTTTTAATTTTAGAGGCTATAGCCTTTTCTTTTGGAGCGTTACTGATACGCCAATAAAAAAAGACATGTGGCACTCGAGAACTGCCGCGGCAAAGCCATTGCATAGCATTTTGTTTTTAATAAAATGTATTAAATTAAAAAAAAAAAATAACTAACATAATTTTTTTTAATTTTAGAAAAGGCTATAGCCTTTTCTTTTGGAGCGTTACTGATACGCCAATAAAAAAAGACATGTGGCACTCGAGAACTGCCGCGGCAAAGCCATTGCATAGCGTTTTGTTTTCAATAAAATGTATTAAATTAAAAAAAAAATAACTAACATAATTTTTTAATTTTAGAAAAGGCTATATATAGCCTTTTCTTTTGGAGCGTTACTGATACATAAAATAAAATGTATTAAATTAAAAAAAAAATAACTAACATAATTTTTTTAATTTTAGAAAAGGCTATATATAGCCTTTTCTTTTGGAGCGTTACTGATACGCCAATAAAAAAAGACATGTGGCACTCGAGAACTGCCGCGGCAAAGCCATTGCATAGCATTTTGTTTTCAATAAAATGTATTAAATTAAAAAAAAATAACTAACATAATTTTTTTAATTTTAGAAAAGGCTATATATAGCCTTTTCTTTTGGAGCGTTACTGATACGCCAATAAAAAAAGACATGTGGCACTCGAGAACTGCCGCGGCAAAGCCATTGCATAGCATTTTGTTTTTAATAAAATGTATTAAATTAAAAAAAAAAAATAACTAACATAATTTTTTTTAATTTTAGAAAAGGCTATAGCCTTTTCTTTTGGAGCGTTACTGATACGCCAATAAAAAAAGACATGTGGCACTCGAGAACTGCCGCGGCAAAGCCATTGCATAGCATTTTGTTTTCAATAAAATGTATTAAATTAAAAAAAAATAACTAACATAATTTTTTTAATTTTAGAAAAGGCTATAGCCTTTTCTTTTGGAGCGTTACTGATACGCCAATAAAAAAAGACATGTGGCACTCGAGAACTGCCGCGGCAAAGCCATTGCATAGCATTTTGTTTTTAATAAAATGTATTAAATTAAAAAAAAAAAATAACTAACATAATTTTTTTTAATTTTAGAAAAGGCTATAGCCTTTTCTTTTGGAGCGTTACTGATACGCCAATAAAAAAAGACATGTGGCACTCGAGAACTGCCGCGGCAAAGCCATTGCATAGCGTTTTGTTTTCAATAAAATGTATTAAATTAAAAAAAAAATAACTAACATAATTTTTTTAATTTTAGAAAAGGCTATATATAGCCTTTTCTTTTGGAGCGTTACTGATACGCCAATAAAAAAAGACATGTGGCACTCGAGAACTGCCGCGGCAAAGCCATTGCATAGCATTTTGTTTTCAATAAAATGTATTAAATTAAAAAAAAATAACTAACATAATTTTTTTAATTTTAGAAAAGGCTATAGCCTTTTCTTTTGGAGCGTTACTGATACGCCAATAAAAAAAGACATGTGGCACTCGAGAACTGCCGCGGCAAAGCCATTGCATAGCATTTTGTTTTTAATAAAATGTATTAAATTAAAAAAAAAAAATAACTAACATAATTTTTTTTAATTTTAGAAAAGGCTATAGCCTTTTCTTTTGGAGCGTTACTGATACGCCAATAAAAAAAGACATGTGGCACTCGAGAACTGCCGCGGCAAAGCCATTGCATAGCATTTTGTTTTCAATAAAATGTATTAAATTAAAAAAAAATAACTAACATAATTTTTTTAATTTTAGAAAAGGCTATTATAGCCTTTTCTTTTGGAGCGTTACTGATACGCCAATAAAAAAAGACATGTGGCACTCGAGAACTGCCGCGGCAAAGCCATTGCATAGCATTTTGTTTTCAATAAAATGTATTAAATTAAAAAAAAATAACTAACATAATTTTTTTAATTTTAGAAAAGGCTATAGCCTTTTCTTTTGGAGCGTTACTGATACGCCAATAAAAAAAGACATGTGGCACTCGAGAACTGCCGCGGCAAAGCCATTGCATAGCATTTTGTTTTTAATAAAATGTATTAAATTAAAAAAAAAAAATAACTAACATAATTTTTTTTAATTTTAGAAAAGGCTATAGCCTTTTCTTTTGGAGCGTTACTGATACGCCAATAAAAAAAGACATGTGGCACTCGAGAACTGCCGCGGCAAAGCCATTGCATAGCGTTTTGTTTTCAATAAAATGTATTAAATTAAAAAAAAAATAACTAACATAATTTTTTTAATTTTAGAAAAGGCTATATATAGCCTTTTCTTTTGGAGCGTTACTGATACGCCAATAAAAAAAGACATGTGGCACTCGAGAACTGCCGCGGCAAAGCCATTGCATAGCATTTTGTTTTCAATAAAATGTATTAAATTAAAAAAAAAAATAACTAACATAATTTTTTTAATTTTAGAAAAGGCTATATATAGCCTTTTCTTTTGGAGCGTTACTGATACGCCAATAAAAAAAGACATGTGGCACTCGAGAACTGCCGCGGCAAAGCCATTGCATAGCATTTTGTTTTCAATAAAATGTATTAAATTAAAACAAAATAACTAACATAATTTTTTTAATTTTAGAAAAGGCTATTATAGCCTTTTCTTTTGGAGCGTTACTGATACGCCAATAAAAAAAGACATGTGGCACTCGAGAACTGCCGCGGCAAAGCCATTGCATAGCATTTTGTTTTCAATAAAATGTATTAAATTAAAAAAAAATAACTAACATAATTTTTTTAATTTTAGAAAAGGCTATAGCCTTTTCTTTTGGAGCGTTACTGATACGCCAATAAAAAAAGACATGTGGCACTCGAGAACTGCCGCGGCAAAGCCATTGCATAGCATTTTGTTTTCAATAAAATGTATTAAATTAAAAAAAAATAACTAACATAATTTTTTTAATTTTAGAAAAGGCTATAGCCTTTTCTTTTGGAGCGTTACTGATACGCCAATAAAAAAAGACATGTGGCACTCGAGAACTGCCGCGGCAAAGCCATTGCATAGCATTTTGTTTTTAATAAAATGTATTAAATTAAAAAAAAAAATAACTAACATAATTTTTTTTAATTTTAGAAAAGGCTATAGCCTTTTCTTTTGGAGCGTTACTGATACGCCAATAAAAAAAGACATGTGGCACTCGAGAACTGCCGCGGCAAAGCCATTGCATAGCGTTTTGTTTTCAATAAAATGTATTAAATTAAAAAAAAAATAACTAACATAATTTTTTTAATTTTAGAAAAGGCTATATATAGCCTTTTCTTTTGGAGCGTTACTGATACGCCAATAAAAAAAGACATGTGGCACTCGAGAACTGCCGCGGCAAAGCCATTGCATAGCATTTTGTTTTCAATAAAATGTATTAAATTAAAAAAAAAATAACTAACATAATTTTTTTAATTTTAGAAAAGGCTATATATAGCCTTTTCTTTTGGAGCGTTACTGATACGCCAATAAAAAAAGACATGTGGCACTCGAGAACTGCCGCGGCAAAGCCATTGCATAGCATTTTGTTTTCAATAAAATGTATTAAATTAAAAAAAAATAACTAACATAATTTTTTTAATTTTAGAAAAGGCTATTATAGCCTTTTCTTTTGGAGCGTTACTGATACGCCAATAAAAAAAGACATGTGGCACTCGAGAACTGCCGCGGCAAAGCCATTGCATAGCATTTTGTTTTCAATAAAATGTATTAAATTAAAAAAAAATAACTAACATAATTTTTTTAATTTTAGAAAAGGCTATAGCCTTTTCTTTTGGAGCGTTACTGATACGCCAATAAAAAAAGACATGTGGCACTCGAGAACTGCCGCGGCAAAGCCATTGCATAGCATTTTGTTTTTAATAAAATGTATTAAATTAAAAAAAAAAAATAACTAACATAATTTTTTTTAATTTTAGAAAAGGCTATAGCCTTTTCTTTTGGAGCGTTACTGATACGCCAATAAAAAAAGACATGTGGCACTCGAGAACTGCCGCGGCAAAGCCATTGCATAGCGTTTTGTTTTCAATAAAATGTATTAAATTAAAAAAAAAATAACTAACATAATTTTTTTAATTTTAGAAAAGGCTATATATAGCCTTTTCTTTTGGAGCGTTACTGATACGCCAATAAAAAAAGACATGTGGCACTCGAGAACTGCCGCGGCAAAGCCATTGCATAGCATTTTGTTTTCAATAAAATGTATTAAATTAAAAAAAAATAACTAACATAATTTTTTTAATTTTAGAAAAGGCTATAGCCTTTTCTTTTGGAGCGTTACTGATACGCCAATAAAAAAAGACATGTGGCACTCGAGAACTGCCGCGGCAAAGCCATTGCATAGCATTTTGTTTTTAATAAAATGTATTAAATTAAAAAAAAAAAATAACTAACATAATTTTTTTTAATTTTAGAAAAGGCTATAGCCTTTTCTTTTGGAGCGTTACTGATACGCCAATAAAAAAAGACATGTGGCACTCGAGAACTGCCGCGGCAAAGCCATTGCATAGCATTTTGTTTTCAATAAAATGTATTAAATTAAAAAAAAATAACTAACATAATTTTTTTAATTTTAGAAAAGGCTATAGCCTTTTCTTTTGGAGCGTTACTGATACGCCAATAAAAAAAGACATGTGGCACTCGAGAACTGCCGCGGCAAAGCCATTGCATAGCATTTTGTTTTTAATAAAATGTATTAAATTAAAAAAAAAAATAACTAACATAATTTTTTTAATTTTAGAAAAGGCTATAGCCTTTTCT
This sequence comes from Gymnocheta viridis, assembly GCA_956483585.1. Taxonomy (NCBI): domain Eukaryota; kingdom Metazoa; phylum Arthropoda; class Insecta; order Diptera; family Tachinidae; genus Gymnocheta; species Gymnocheta viridis. Next base: position 25,382 of record CATQFJ010000095.1, read on the forward strand.
TTTGGAGCGTTACTGATACGCCAATAAAAAAAGACATGTGGCACTCGAGAACTGCCGCGGCAAAGCCATTGCATAGCGTTTTGTTTTCAATAAAATGTATTAAATTAAAAAAAAAATAACTAACATAATTTTTTTAATTTTAGAAAAGGCTATATATAGCCTTTTCTTTTGGAGCGTTACTGATACGCCAATAAAAAAAGACATGTGGCACTCGAGAACTGCCGCGGCAAAGCCATTGCATAGCATTTTGTTTTCAATAAAATGTATTAAATTAAAAAAAAATAACTAACATAATTTTTTTAATTTTAGAAAAGGCTATAGCCTTTTCTTTTGGAGCGTTACTGATACGCCAATAAAAAAAGACATGTGGCACTCGAGAACTGCCGCGGCAAAGCCATTGCATAGCATTTTGTTTTTAATAAAATGTATTAAATTAAAAAAAAAAAATAACTAACATAATTTTTTTTAATTTTAGAAAAGGCTATAGCCTTTTCTTTTGGAGCGTTACTGATACGCCAATAAAAAAAGACATGTGGCACTCGAGAACTGCCGCGGCAAAGCCATTGCATAGCATTTTGTTTTCAATAAAATGTATTAAATTAAAAAAAAATAACTAACATAATTTTTTTAATTTTAGAAAAGGCTATTATAGCCTTTTCTTTTGGAGCGTTACTGATACGCCAATAAAAAAAGACATGTGGCACTCGAGAACTGCCGCGGCAAAGCCATTGCATAGCATTTTGTTTTCAATAAAATGTATTAAATTAAAAAAAAATAACTAACATAATTTTTTTAATTTTAGAAAAGGCTATAGCCTTTTCTTTTGGAGCGTTACTGATACGCCAATAAAAAAAGACATGTGGCACTCGAGAACTGCCGCGGCAAAGCCATTGCATAGCATTTGTTTTTAATAAAATGTATTAAATTAAAAAAAAAAAATAACTAACATAATTTTTTTTAATTTTAGAAAAGGCTATAGCCTTTTCTTTTGGAGCGTTACTGATACGCCAATAAAAAAAGACATGTGGCACTCGAGAACTGCCGCGGCAAAGCCATTGCATAGCGTTTTGTTTTCAATAAAATGTATTAAATTAAAAAAAAAATAACTAACATAATTTTTTTTTAATTTTAGAAAAGGCTATAATAGCCTTTTCTTTTGGAGCGTTACTGATACGCCAATAAAAAAAGACATGTGGCACTCGAGAACTGCCGCGGCAAAGCCATTGCATAGCATTTGTTTTCAATAAAATGTATTAAATTAAAAAAAAAAATAACTAACATAATTTTTTTAATTTTAGAAAAGGCTATATATAGCCTTTTCTTTTGGAGCGTTACTGATACGCCAATAAAAAAAGACATGTGGCACTCGAGAACTGCCGCGGCAAAGCCATTGCATAGCATTTTGTTTTCAATAAAATGTATTAAATTAAAAAAAAAATAACTAACATAATTTTTTTAATTTTAGAAAAGGCTATATATAGCCTTTTCTTTTGGAGCGTTACTGATACGCCAATAAAAAAAGACATGTGGCACTCGAGAACTGCCGCGGCAAAGCCATTGCATAGCATTTTGTTTTCAATAAAATGTATTAAATTAAAAAAAAAATAACTAACATAATTTTTTTAATTTTAGAAAAGGCTATTATAGCCTTTTCTTTTGGAGCGTTACTGATACGCCAATAAAAAAAGACATGTGGCACTCGAGAACTGCCGCGGCAAAGCCATTGCATAGCATTTTGTTTTCAATAAAATGTATTAAATTAAAAAAAAATAACTAACATAATTTTTTTAATTTTAGAAAAGGCTATAGCCTTTTCTTTTGGAGCGTTACTGATACGCCAATAAAAAAAGACATGTGGCACTCGAGAACTGCCGCGGCAAAGCCATTGCATAGCATTTTGTTTTTAATAAAATGTATTAAATTAAAAAAAAAAATAACTAACATAATTTTTTTTAATTTTAGAAAAGGCTATAGCCTTTTCTTTTGGAGCGTTACTGATACGCCAATAAAAAAAGACATGTGGCACTCGAGAACTGCCGCGGCAAAGCCATTGCATAGCGTTTTGTTTTCAATAAAATGTATTAAATTAAAAAAAAAATAACTAACATAATTTTTTTAATTTTAGAAAAGGCTATATATAGCCTTTTCTTTTGGAGCGTTACTGATACGCCAATAAAAAAAGACATGTGGCACTCGAGAACTGCCGCGGCAAAGCCATTGCATAGCATTTTGTTTTCAATAAAATGTATTAAATTAAAAAAAAATAACTAACATAATTTTTTTAATTTTAGAAAAGGCTATAGCCTTTTCTTTTGGAGCGTTACTGATACGCCAATAAAAAAAGACATGTGGCACTCGAGAACTGCCGCGGCAAAGCCATTGCATAGCATTTTGTTTTTAATAAAATGTATTAAATTAAAAAAAAAAAAATAACTAACATAATTTTTTTTAATTTTAGAAAAGGCTATAGCCTTTTCTTTTGGAGCGTTACTGATACGCCAATAAAAAAGACATGTGGCACTCGAGAACTGCCGCGGCAAAGCCATTGCATAGCATTTTGTTTTCAATAAAATGTATTAAATTAAAAAAAAAATAACTAACATAATTTTTTTAATTTTAGAAAAGGCTTATAGGCCTTTTCTTTTGGAGCGTTACTGATACGCCAATAAAAAAAGACATGTGGCACTCGAGAACTGCCGCGGCAAAGCCATTGCATAGCATTTTGTTTTAATAAAATGTATTAAATTAAAAAAAAAAATAACTAACATAATTTTTTTTAATTTTAGAAAAGGCTATAGCCTTTTCTTTTGGAGCGTTACTGATACGCCAATAAAAAAAGACATGTGGCACTCGAGAACTGCCGCGGCAAAGCCATTGCATAGCAGTTTTGTTTTCAATAAAATGTATTAAATTAAAAAAAAAATAACTAACATAATTTTTTTAATTTTAGAAAAGGCTATATAGCCTTTTCTTTTGGAGCGTTACTGATACGCCAATAAAAAAAGACATGTGGCACTCGAGAACTGCCGCGGCAAAGCCATTGCATAGCATTTTGTTTTCAATAAATGTATTAAATTAAAAAAAAAATAACTAACATAATTTTTTTAATTTTAGAAAAGGCTATATATAGCCTTTTCTTTTGGAGCGTTACTGATACGCCAATAAAAAAAAGACATGTGGCACTCGAGAACTGCCGCGGCAAAGCCATTGCATAGCATTTTGTTTTCAATAAAATGTATTAAATTAAAAAAAAAAATAACTAACATAATTTTTTTAATTTTAGAAAAGGCTATATATAGCCTTTTCTTTTGGAGCGTTACTGATACGCCAATAAAAAAAGACATGTGGCACTCGAGAACTGCCGCGGCAAAGCCATTGCATAGCATTTTGTTTTCAATAAAATGTATTAAATTAAAAAAAAATAACTAACATAATTTTTTTAATTTTAGAAAAGGCTATAGCCTTTTCTTTTGGAGCGTTACTGATACGCCAATAAAAAAAGACATGTGGCACTCGAGAACTGCCGCGGCAAAGCCATTGCATAGCATTTTGTTTTTAATAAAATGTATTAAATTAAAAAAAAAAATAACTAACATAATTTTTTTTAATTTTAGAAAAGGCTATAGCCTTTTCTTTTGGAGCGTTACTGATACGCCAATAAAAAAAGACATGTGGCACTCGAGAACTGCCGCGGCAAAGCCATTGCATAGCATTTTGATTTTCAATAAAATGTATTAAATTAAAAAAAAATAACTAGACATAATTTTTTTAATTTTAGAAAAGGCTATAGCCTTTTCTTTTGGAGCGTTACTGATACGCCAATAAAAAAAGACATGTGGCACTCGAGAACTGCCGCGGCAAAGCCATTGCATAGCATTTTGTTTTCAATAAAATGTATTAAATTAAAAAAAAAATAACTAACATAATTTTTTTTAATTTTAGAAAAGGCTATAGCCTTTTCTTTTGGAGCGTTACTGATACGCCAATAAAAAAAGACATGTGGCACTCGAGAACTGCCGCGGCAAAGCCATTGCATAGCATTTTGTTTTAATAAAATGTATTAAATTAAAAAAAAAAATAACTAACATAATTTTTTTTAATTTTAGAAAAGGCTATAGCCTTTTCTTTTGGAGCGTTACTGATACGCCAATAAAAAAAGACATGTGGCACTCGAGAACTGCCGCGGCAAAGCCATTGCATAGCATTTTGTTTTCAATAAAATGTATTAAATTAAAAAAAAATAACTAACATAATTTTTTTAATTTTAGAAAAGGCTATAGCCTTTTCTTTTGGAGCGTTACTGATACGCCAATAAAAAAAGACATGTGGCACTCGAGAACTGCCGCGGCAAAGCCATTGCATAGCATTTTGTTTTTAATAAAATGTATTAAATTAAAAAAAAAAAATAACTAACATAATTTTTTTAATTTTAGAAAAGGCTATAGCCTTTTCTTTTGGAGCGTTACTGATACGCCAATAAAAAAAGACATGTGGCACTCGAGAACTGCCGCGGCAAAGCCATTGCATAGCGTTTTGTTTTCAATAAAATGTATTAAATTAAAAAAAAAAATAACTAACATAATTTTTTTAATTTTAGAAAGGCTATATTAGCCTTTTCTTTTGGAGCGTTACTGATACGCCAATAAAAAAAGACATGTGGCACTCGAGAACTGCCGCGGCAAAGCCATTGCATAGCATTTTGTTTTCAATAAAATGTATTAAATTAAAAAAAAAAATAACTAACATAATTTTTTTTAATTTTAGAGGCTATAGCCTTTTCTTTTGGAGCGTTACTGATACGCCAATAAAAAAAGACATGTGGCACTCGAGAACTGCCGCGGCAAAGCCATTGCATAGCATTTTGTTTTCAATAAAATGTATTAATTAAAAAAAAAATAACTAACATAATTTTTTTTAATTTTAGAGGCTATAGCCTTTTCTTTTGGAGCGTTACT
>CATQFJ010000096.1:0-73719 GCA_956483585.1 Gymnocheta viridis
AAAAATAGCAGCAAATACTCAACTGTTGTGTGGAACGGAACTACTCAACTCTGCGTTTCTAAGATAAACAGTCAACATTTACGTCTTATGAACGCTACCAATAGCATACTGTCTATTTCATTAATAAATAACTTAACATTTGCATTAATGTAATTCAATTTCATCAAGAATAAATCAATATATTTATGTATCTAGCTTATTGTTAAGTTTTCTTTTATTCGTTTGCTTCAAGTCAGATCAAAGTACATACATATATTGATGTACATTTGTTTGCTTGCAAGGAGAATTCATAACAGGTGGTTTTCACAGCTCAAGGGATTATTTTTTGCTCCTTGCATCTCCTTACATTTTGTTCTGTTTTGTTTGTCAAAAGTTGTTTATATTTGATTTATATAGTGTTTGACGTTTGATTTTGACAAAGAAAGCAGAGCTCGAATCGTCACATCCGTGAACGTAAGACTCGTCACGTAAAAATAAATTTTTCATATTATGACAAACGTGAACGTAGTATAATTTACAGAGTGGGAAAACAAACAAAACTTTTCCTATGAAAACACAAACTTTTAAAATATTTTCAATCGTTTTGTACATGTGCAAAACCAAAACAAATACCTTTTAAATGACAAAGAGCGCAAACAAAACAATTGGCTTTTCACTCATCCGCTTTCTTTAATATCCCGTTACTATCGTACAATGGGGAACAAAACAAATGCTCAAACGTATTCTTTTGAGTTTTTCATTTCGTTCGTCATTGTATAATGAGCAAATAAATCAGCAAACGTTTGTAAACATTTCTTCTTAAAACTTCTTTTATAGCTTCGTACGTTTTAATTAATGGGGCAATCGTTCTCATTGTTTTCGATTAAAAATATTGCGAGTAAATGAAATTTTCTTAACATCATTATGATCCAAGAACTAGTTATAACAAATTAAAAATAAATCGAAATTATTCGCGACACTAAACCAAACTCAACGCATTGGGCTAATTCCTTCTTTTTTTTTTTATCTTGGACCAGCACTCAGGGGATGATGACCCCTACACATGCAATGCATTGTGCTGGAACTAGTGGAAAGGAATAGTGATAGATATGAAAGGAGGTGAAGCTTCATTCGTTCTTTACAACTCTGCTTTTTTTTTTTCTGCACGTTTATTCGTAGAGCAGTGTTGCAGCGCCTCTGGTGGCGAGGAGGACATACGAGTTTTTTTTGAAGCTGTGTTTAGTTTAGTAGCCACTTCTTTTTTTTAACTTCGCCGTTGATTATGCTACTCAGTACCAACGAAGGAGGGCGCTCTGATGTTACATTGGAATTAGTATCAGCTGAAGTTGGTACTGTTCAGTGACCAGTGACCATGCCTTCGCCACTGAAACCTTCCGCCAACAACTGACACACCAATGCACATCAGAGAAATGCGTGGTGTTTTTTTTATTTCATGACTCTGTCTGACACTGGGTTTGAACCCAGGTCCTTCGGTTTGTAGTCAACGTGCTTACTACCTGAGCCAACGCGTACGACTCGTTTGCATCACATTTATTGTACAAAGTGTACTCTGCACTAGTGAAACTGTTGTTACATTTTAGTGTCTTTGGTCAAATGTAATCGTTTTTACAACTCTTAGGAATATTGATGAAGAAATCTTCCTCGGTATCACTTAAAGTAAAAAAACGATAAGTGATAATTAGCTGTATGCATTAATAGTGTACTGTTACAAAATTCAAATGTAAATTCAAATTTAACGGACTAAAAATACAGCGATGATTAAGAACAGTAATCAACCGTGTGTGTGTAAATTTGGGAGTACTCAAATTTAAAATAACGAAAATAGAACATTCAGGAGAGTGCTATAAACCCCAACGAGAATCTACAAGATTGTTCGAGAAATCTATAAGACAGATATTGTTCCCCACTGTAAATGATAATATAGTTTGGCCGTTTGGGTTGACACGAATTTGAATTGTTTGGTTGACATAATAACCACATTAAGCATGGTACTCTGTTTATCATTTCGTGCGAACTGCTGCCAAAAGTCCATATAAAATAATTCATGCGAAAAAAATAGTAAATGACGATCTAAACAAAATTTACCTCTGGGCAAGTGCTAACGGACTCTGTTTGAATCCACGCAAATCTAAATGCATTGTTATTTGAAAAAAAACGCTTAATTCCCTCCATTTGTTATGATATAGTTTTAAATGGCGAGAAAATTGAAGTTGTTAACGCAGCGAAAAATCTTGAGTTTACTTTCAACAGTAATTTGACATGGTCTGATCATATAAACTCTCTAGTTGGTCAAACGTATGTAAAGTTAAGGGCTCTATTTTATTTTATTTTTAGTATTTTACACCTTTAAGAATAAGGATCCATGACGTATCTGGTTCCTTCTCTACTGTACGGGTGTGAATTATTTTCAAACTGTGACTCGGTAAGTAAACGAAAACTAAATGTATTGTATAACAACATTATCAGATATGTGTATAAGCTAAGGAGGTTTGACCATGTATCAGCCGTTTCCAATAATCTCTATGGAGTCTCACTTGAAAATCTGCTAAAATTTCGAACTCTAATGTTTTTACATAATGTCATAAACACTCAAACACCTAAATATATATTTGATAAAATACGCTTTTTCCAATTGCAATGTAACCGAAATATAGTAATACCTCGACATCATTGCCTGGTTTCTGAATGGCAGTTTTACGTGTATGCCGCCTTTGGAACGATCGTCCACTTAGTCAACAAATTAACAGCAGTGCTAATAGCTTCAAAACTTTTTTATTTAACTTATTTACATAATTTATTAAAAGTTGTTACATATTTTTTTTCTTTTTATATCAAGTTGTTTTTTTAATCATAGAAATTATTATAACGTAATGTGTTCCTGTACTATAAATATAAGATTCAGTCTTGTTGTACAGGAAATGAAAAGAAGTAAATAAATAATAATAATAATAATAGTATGACCGAAGTTGTACTCTGTTCATCTTGTGAAAACATACGAAATGTTTCTGGCAGCATTATTTTTTTAAGCACAAAATGTTTCTAGCAACATATTTTTTAACTGCAAATTGCAAACAATAGCTGATCAGATTTTGCTCGGCGTTGTGGTTTTAATTTTATATTTGCTTCCCAGAAATAATTGAAGTAATGGAAAATATAAATATAATATAAAATGAAGGTGAGTGCTTTTTGCAGAACGTGTGTCTTCAATGAGCTCCTCCGCAGTAGCTGCGATTTGAATTAATTGATACATTGCAGTACAAGCTCCTAATATTATTTTGTTGTTCATTTGTTTTAATTTTTTTTTTAATAAAGACATTTTTTTGTTTTTATAAGAAAAACAATGTTGCTCATTTCAAGGCAATAAAACCGATAAATTTGTTATAAATCGTGGTCTTGTCGCCACTGATCAGTTGTCAAAATTTTCAAACGAAATAATTAATGTTGCTCAAAATTTTTCGCAAATTTGAAGAGAGCACTAAGCTTTATGCGGTATTTTACAAAGCTGCCATATAGATAAAAGCTAAATACACAATTTCATGCATATACAACATAACCGGCAACATCGAACCGTCTCTACAAAGAACTATCTAGAAACTGTGTTAATTACTATATAAGAAATTGCTGCCTACTCATGGGGATCAGTTGTTAGAAAGCTTTTAAAGTGTCTAGTCGATAAGCAAATTCGTGTATTTAATAAAAGGAAATAAAACATCATTAAGTTCAAAATCAATTTCCGTTTTTTTACTAATTAAAAGAACTCAAACAAATAAACGTTATCGAAAAGGTCGAAATGTAACAATTGGTGTCACAAGTGAAATTCCTAAAATAAAATAAAAGATAATTAAAATAAATTAATTACTTATAAGGACCATGAAGTTTGAAGAACTGAAAGTAGAACAACTCAAAAAGGAATTGAGTAAGTGGGACCTTTCGATAATAGGTAATAAGGCTCAGTTGCAGGAGCGGCTGATAGATGAGTTCAAGCGGCGTGATATCGATATCAGTACCTACGAGTATGTACTCGCAAACCAAGAAGTTTGGATTTAAGCTCGTTATTGGCTGCTATGATGGAATGAAAACAAACATTCAGGAAAATTTTATAATCAACAATGAGAAACTTCTAGCTGAAGTTAATAACGTCAAAACCGAAGTTCAAGAATCGTCTAGAGCCAATAACGAGAAACTTCTAGCAGAAGTTAGAGCCGAAGTTCACGAAACATCAAAGGGTACAAATGAGAAACTTCAAGAAATTCCTGACGTCATAAATAAAAGAATGTCTGGCATTGTGAGTGAATTTGACGAAGAGCTCTCTATACTGGAGAAAAAAATTACTGATCTAGAAGTAATTGGTGACGAAAAACTGTAGGATCTGCAAACAAAAATTAATAACTTGCAGTACCAAGGAGGGCCAGTGCGTGTAGTTCCTGAAGTTTTTAGCAGAATAAAAACATCTTGCTTTGATGCCACTGTACCATTTAGTGTCTTTAAGTTCCAGTTCGACACAGTGGCCAGTAAAAACGCATGGGGCACTGAGGAAAAGGCCATAAAATTGATTTTGGCGTTGAAAGGCACAGCGGAAGAGGTAATTGTAACCGTACCAGTGAGCTGCAGGAACAGCTATGACGGCATAAAGGCGGCACTACAGCGAGAGTACGGCGGTGAACACAAGAGCGAAATGTACCGTATTGAATTGCCAGGTAGAGCGTAAAAGCCAAATGACTTTTTACAAGATTTCGCAATTTAAATGTAATGTCTATTTATATAATATGCTGCAATCGTACTGTAACACATTAAAGGTTGCGCACTAGAACTGTAATAGTATTAGGCCCTCGTATAAAGTATGTAAATTTGATGAGGTTACGAGTGTTTTGTGTGGCTCGCTGTTTGATATAATCGGAATTAGTGAGACGTGGCTAAAGGAGGAGGTGTCTTCGCGTTCAGTTCATATTCCGGATTATAAAGATCAGGTGCATTGTAGAGGTGCTGGTATTGGTATTTGCGTCTCCGAAAGAATTAATTTTAGGATTGTTTTTAGGACATCTGGGCCTGGCAAGTGTATTTTATTTAATTAGTTTCATTTCTTTGCCGCCTTCTGCAGACTTTACAGCATTTGAGGACCTCCATTTTGCATTAATTATAGTGGGCGATATTAATCTTAACTTATTTGATAGTGGGAAATCTAACTTAATTCGCTCATTTTGCTCTAGATCTAACTTGGGAGTTTGTCATAATTCGAGGCCAACCCATGACGGTGTGACTCACTTGTCTACCTCTCAACTAGACTTTTTTCTTGTTATTGATCGTTCGTCCATAAGTTTCTATAGTCAAGTACAGGGTAGCGGGTGTAAGTCTTCTGATGGTAGGTCTTGTTATGAAGAGATAGTGAGAACGATAAGAGATTGTCAGTGCTTGTTTCCCTTGACTTAACTAAGGCTTTTAATTTAATTTTTTACTCCACTATTGTCTTAAAAGTAAGAGATAAGTTTGGATTTTCTAGATCGGCATGTAAATTAATACTGTCTTTTTTGAGTGGCAGATATCAAAATGCGGAATTGAATAAAACTTGTTCGGGCTGCCTTATGTTGGACTCTGGAGTTTCTCAGGGATCGGTTTTAGGACCGTTGCTGTTTGTATTGTATATTAATGACGTTACTGACGCTCTGGACACTAATATATGCCGCCCATTCCTTTTTCGGATGATATTTTACTGCTTATTAGTGCGGATCGTGAGTGTGGGCATGTGCTAGAACGTAATGAGAATTTTTGTCTGGAGAGCATTTCTCAATGGACGTCATCAAATTCACTTGCTATAAACCCCAATAAAATCAAAGCTATGCTTTTTAGATCTTCTGAGCGATTTTTGTCCGACTTTAATAATTAGTGTTTCTGGCAATCGTATTGAGCTGGTTAGCGAACATAAGTATTTGGGCTTAATTATTGATAGCCAATTAAGTTTGAATCACACATTGCATCTATACATCGGAGAGTTTCTTTCATCTTACGTAGGATCTATTCTACGAATACATACTATTTGCCTTTTAAGGTAAGTTGGCTAATGCGTTTATGATGCCTCTTGTTCGTTATGGCTTAGAGGTAGTTTCGGGTACCATCTTGGCAAATCTTACGAGAATTGGGCGTATTATTAACTCTATTTTCAGATATGTTTATAACGTTCGGAGACGTGAACATAGCTCAGAATTCGTGGCAAAATTTTTATGGTGTCCATTCCTAGAATTCATAAAATACCAAAATTCGATTTTCTTTTACAAGACATTTAAGGATGGTACTGCCACTGAACTTTGTAACTGCTTCTGTTTTTATTATTCTACTAGGAACAAACGGATACTGATCCCTAGACTATTTTGTGATACGCTTAGGAGATATTTTCTTGTAAGGATTGCTCGTTGGTAGAATACCCAATCACTTAAACTGAGGTTATTCTCGCATTCAAACAACGTTTTCCGCCTCAAACTATCTAGATACATTGGAAACTCCAATTAGTAACATATTTTTTTGTTTCTCCTTTTCCTTACTAGTTGCTTTTAATCAAGTCCGGATATATATATATTCTATTGTTAATATTTTATAAATTATATATATATTCTATTGTTAATATTTTATAAATTATAACACAATAATATCGGCTGGGCAGCCAAATAAACAAATAAGTAAGAATGTTAACGTTTTGTAAACGGAAGATTTAAGATAAGTGAATAAAAATTATTGTATTTTTTGGCCTGAGTGGCTTTAGTGTTACTATATGGAATAAATAAATAAAAAAAATAAAATAAAAAATGAGCGGCTTGTGTAGCTAACGTACCTAGGAGAAAATCATCCATTTTTGGATAACTTCAAAATGGAGGCGTTTGTAAACGGAATTCGTGATCGCGACGTCAATATGGCAGTATGTGCCACACAAAAAGCATCCTTTGGAGAAACTGTTGCATATGCCCTAGCACAAGAAACCGTTAGTTATTTCTAAGCCCCAAATATACAACGTGCGAAATATGAAGGTGGTTGCAGACAACGATAATAACGTAGTGACAAGCATTAAGCAGGTGATTACGCAAGTTTTAGCCAAGGCACAAAGTAGGGACAGAGCTAAATAATACAACTGTAGTAAAAGCGGTCATTTCCAGCGCAACTGCAAGGCGACTAGAAATCGAACAAGATCTGTCTCGCCACCAGGGAACAATAAGCGGGTGAAACTACAAACATCACAGGAATCACCGTTAAACTAAAACGAGCTAGCACCAGCTAAGACAGAGGAGCGTCGCAGTCAATTATGAGACCCGATATATTGAAGGGAAAGTGTGAACCATTGAGCTATGTACGACTGCGCACAGCTACCGGGGAGCTTGCCGCAGTCAATGGAAAAATTGTAGTGAAGGTGAGTATTGCCAATATTACAGTCAAACATGTATTTATTGCTGTCGATATTGTTGACGAGGTTATCATTGGTGCAGATTTTATGATAAGCCATGGCATCAATCTGCATATGTAGCAACAATTTATGGTTAGGCGTAACATTGAAATACCTCTGGCTATTGGCTATGAAAACCAGGTTAACGTAAGGAAACTTGATGCTGTTGAATATCATAAGTTCCCAACACATTCTGAATCTTTGATATGGGCCCTAATGGAGTGAGATTGTGTGGACAACCGGTTGTGGGTAGTAGAACCAGTAAAAATTAAGGACAAAAAATAACATCAAAAGCCCTCGTTAAAACCTGCAATGGCTGAAGAGGCCCTAGAGGTGTGCTTTATTTATCGGGCCATGAGCGAATCATCAACAAAAATACCGACTAGGCAGTGTGGTCCAGCGGAGGCTATAATAAATTACGAGAAAAATCTTCAACCAGCAAATATGTCTACCAAGGAGCGTGAATTACTTGACGATCATGTGAGGAAATGGGTAACAGGATAAAAATAAAGCTAACCAGCTGCTAAAAAGGCATGCCTGTGCCTCCGCCCTAAAAAGCCAATGGAAAACGGCTATAGTTAAACACGAAACAAATACTGGCGAAGTGGGGCCAATAAAACAAGCGCCCCGAAGCGTACCTCTGGCGAAACGATATGAGTCTAAGGAGCTAGTCAACGAAATGGAGCGGAGTGGCGTAATCGAAACATCTTCAAGTCCTTGGAGCCCGCCCGTAGTCTTAGTAAAGAAGAAAAGCGGCGGTACCAGATTCTGCACCGACTACAGGAAGCTAAACGACGTCACTAAGAAGGACAGCTACCCGCTACCACGAATTGATGACACCTTGGACAACCTGGCTGGAACAAAATGGTATTCTGTTTTGAACTTGCAGAGTGGCTATTGGCAGGTAGAAATTGCAGAGCAGGGCAAATAAAAAACTGCTGTCAGTGCAAGCGATGGCTTATGGCAGTTTAAAGTTATGCCAAATGCCGCTCCGGCCACATTGGAATGCCTTATGGAGCATGTCTTAAAAGGACTTCATGGGAGGACATGCTTGGTGTACCTTGATGACATAATTGTGATGGGGAAGATTTTTGACGAACACCTCAAAAACCTGGCTTAGGTGCTTCAGCGAATATCTTCGGTTGGACTAAAGCTTAGCGCAAAGAACTGCTAATTATTCCATAAAGAGGTTAAATATTTGGGTCATCGCGTTACGGTAGACAGTATTTCAACAGATGAAGATAAGACACGAGCAGCAAAGGACTAGCCACGATCGACAAATCTTCATGAGCTGCGCAGCTTTTTGGGACCTTGCACATACAACAGATGCTTTGTACCGAATTTCGCCAGCGTTTGCACGAGCTAACTAAGAAGTCGTGACCATACCAATGGGGTGAACCGCAAGAGGAAGCGTTCCAGACACTGAGAGGTTTGTTGTGTATGGCTGCGCTTTTGGCCTATCCAATCGCAGGAGAGAAATTTGTGCTAGATAGCGATGCGAGTGGATATGGAATAGGAGGCGTACTTTCACAGGTGGTTAATGAAACCGAGAAAGCAATAGGCTATTACAGCCGAATACTTCCGAAGCCCGAAAGGAACTATTGTGTGACGCGGCGAGAGCTTCTAACAGTTTTAGAGTGCATAAAACACTACCACTAATATTTGTATGTGCAACACTAAGGACCGTCCATTCTGCACTCACCTGCTACTACAATTTAAAACTTCGAATTTGGTATTAAGCCTACACCAGCAACTGAAGAAGATGCAAACTATTCCTAGCATCAACAAAACCTTAATCAGCTTCATAGCTTTGTACGCGGTCGAATTAAAATGGTCAGCAATAAGATGAAAGCCAGTTACGACCGATCTGCAAACTCTCAGGTACTCAACGAGGGACAAATAGTTCTATTTTTTAACCCACAACAAAAAAAAGGATTGTCCCCTATACTACAAACTCACGATGTCGTTTACAGAATACAGAAGTATAACAGCCCAAGATCCAAAATTAAAGTTGTTCATCTGCAGTGACTAGCCAGCTGTGGAAAAGGTGATTGTCTGCCTTTTCGGGACGAACAGGCTCAAGTGGGCGGCAGTGTTACAAAATTTAAATGTAGATTCAAATTTAACGAGTATAAAAATACAGCGATGGTTAAGCATAGTTTAATCAACCGTGTGTGCAAACTTGGTACCATTGAAATTCAAAATAACGAAAAAAGAACATTCAGGAAAGCACTAGAAACAGCAACGAGAATCTACAAGATTGTTCGAGAAATCTTATACGACAAATATTGTTCGCTACTGTAAATGATAATACAGTTTGGTCGTGTGGGTTGACATGAATTTGAATTGTTGGTTGACATACCAACCACATTATAAGGTCTTTTATAAAGCTGCCATATATATAAAAGCAACACCGAACCGTCTCAACAAAGAACTATCTAGAAAATGTGTTATTTACTATATAAGAAATTGCTGCATACTCACGGGGATGAGTTGTCAAAAGGCTTTTGCAGTCTTTACTAACAAATTACTTCGTGTATTTTAATAAACAGTGGTATTAAAGAAATAAAACTTCATTAAGTTCAAAATCAATTTCCGTTGTGTTTTTATTTTATTTTTGACTAATTAAAAGAACTCAAACAAGTAAACGTTCTCGAAAAGGTCGAAACGTAACAATATTTTACTAAATATATAAAATGCTGATTCTGGGAAAAAGTGCCATTATAAATTTAAAAATTAAATTTAGCAATTCTCATAAAAAGCACCAATTAAGAGATATTTTTTATATGTATAAAAAAGATTTAGCAAATTAAATGCATAATAAAAATAAAATTATTCAAAAAGTAATTAATGTTTGTAAGTAATTAGTGGAACTTATATACATATATTGTATATATGTATTTTGAAATGATTAATTTGGCTCAAGATCAAACCAGAGTTTACCCATTTTATATATTCTAATTTTTTATTTCATTTTGATTAGAAATTTTTTTTTGGATAAATTCATTATTTTTATAAAAGAGTATTATATATAGTACAATTTTATTATTCATCAGACCGTAGAATAGAATACGAAAAATACAAACTTACTCATTTTTACATGTTAAATCAATTTCGGTTAGTACGAAATCCCATCTCTGATGAATAACTTCTCCATATATTCCAGTCTCTCTTGCTAATTCAGCGTCATTGGCTGCTGAGAATAAACGGTTATTAATCATGTTGTCTGGTTTCTGTCATTTGTAGTTGAATTTCTTTATAGTATTCAACCAACTATGACCACGTAAACATGTATGTAAATTTTTGACGCGTGCCATCGTTATTAATAATTAATCTTTGTAAGTAATTAGTCGAACTTATATATATATTGTATATATTTATATTGAAACAATTAATTTGGCTCAAGTTCAAACCCGAGTTAACCCATTTTATTTATTCTAATTTTTTATTTCATTTTTATTAGACAAATTTTTTGGATAAATTCATTATTTTTATATGAGACCAGTGATCAGGAATATTAACTATTTAACCGTATTATTTAACAAATTAGAATACGAAAAGTACAATCTTATTCATTTTTACATGTTAAATCAATTTCGGTTAGTACGAAATCCCATCTCTGATGAATAACTCGTTTACCACGGTTACGAAGTTTTTCGGCTATTTACATTTACTACTCGGAAATATTGCAACCAGGAGTTTCATAACGGCACGTCTCCACGCTCAATATTTATTTCCGAACATAAGCAATAACGTCGGCAGCATGACGTCACAAATATGTTCTTTTACAAGCTTATATTTTTAGGCGGAGTACACTTAGTGCACATTGGACATAAAACTAAAAAATTCGCTGTGAATGAATACATTAGCTTCAGCGTTTTCTGTGCTCGTTTGATTTTTTTGTTGGTCAAAAAGCTTAGCAGATGCTAATAAGTAAATATATACATACATATTTGCACGGGTTTTTCTTTAATTCGCGGGAAAAACAAATGACAGAGAATTGACAGCCAAATTTGACAGTTTATTTCCAACATAATTGCTTGAAAATAAGTTTGAACAACTATTTCGCAATACATGTGCAAATAAATGTTTGTGCGGTCCACACGTGAACATATTGTGTTGGCAATAGAATTTGACAGTTGAAAACATAATTATTTCCAAGTTTATTGCACGTGAAGACCCCCTGTAAAGAAACGTTTTTCCGTACAAACATTTTCCTTAAAATCTACCAAAACCTCCCATATCCCCGGTTTTTATAACATTAAACTTTATTGTGAAAATTTAAACGATTTACTTTATGTTATCTTTAATATGGTATTCGTAATTTATTCACTAATATTGCTTATATAATGCCATTTACAACATCTTGAAAACACATTTGTATTTCTTTGTTAGAAAACTGCCCAAAAAAAAGCCGAAATTTTTTTCATAAATAAACTCAAGGGCAACCCCTAATTACAATAACCAATGTGTGAGAATCATAAATTTCATTTAGTAGCTTGCTGAATTTCAACCAAGAATGATAGAAATACAGATTACGACATCACGAACACAAAATTTTATTCTTCTGCGCAGGTAGGTGAAATGACGTCACGACTCTCAAAAAATATGTAAACAACAGTGGGGCAAATTATTATTTTTGTTAAAAAAAATAAAAAGAAAAAAAGTATATTTTTTATTTATATTACGTTGTTGTTTTATTTAATTTTCTTTTACGCTTATTTATATTTTGGGACATTTCTGCATTAAGAGACCGTATTCTAAAATACATTCTGCATCTAAAAAAAAGTCTTTCTACTTTTTCACTTGCTTTTATATTCCTTGCTTCCGCCAAGTGCTTTTCTAAATATCCCTTTGTAGCAAGTAACTTATCCCCATTTAGTTTTACAAAAATTTCATCACAAGATTTTAACGTTTCCATTAAAGTGTTTGATGGAATACTTAACCCACCTTCATTAAATATCTAACCCATGAGTATGTCGAGTCCTCTACAGGCTTAGCAACGAGACTGGGATCTTCGTTTTTTAATTTGTTGCAAATATAGCCGGCCAAATTCTCCAAACCATCATAATTCAGGTTTTCCACCTCCTCCTCATAATTTTCTTTTGGCAAATCGTTTTGCTCTATGCTGGGATTAATACTTTTAAGTATTTTACCTTAAGAAATCAAACGAAACTTTAAAAACTGTATGATTTTAAATTGTTAGTTTAAATTTACCTGTTAATGAATAATGTACGTCCTCCAAATCGGGAGTATTGTCTATCTCTACATTTGCATTTGGAATATAGCGTAATTGACTGTGCAATATCTTCTTCAGTAAAGTTTTGTCTTTTGTCACCGTTTTTAAGTTTTTTTATTTGGCCTTCAGTGAAAAGACGTCTCAGTGCCTTCTGCAGATTTGCGTTTGTAAACTTTAACTTCTGAACTTCTTGAGACAACTTTTTAGTAGTGATCTCAGCTTGGTTTTTTTGCATTTTTAGCATATCATTTTCCTTACGCAATGCATCCCTAGAAACGATCATATATGTAAAAGTTTGTGTGAACCATTTAAAAGTATATATAAAAGTGTAGATACATACATTTTGTCTTCCAAATTTTTTATGTAGATCTGTAAACTGTCTTCGTTAGTGCTAGTCTTCACCATTGTTCGTTCCTCAGGGAATTTTGTTGTTTCCTCCACGATTGTTTTTGTTTCCTCTACAAATGTTTTGGTTTCCTCTACGGATGTTGTTGCTTCCTCTACGAATGTTGTTGTCTCCTCTTCCGTTTCACCCGCTTCTATAGTACTGCTCTCTCTTTCAACTTCAGAGTTGCTCGATTGCTGAATCCTATGCGTAATTATTAATTAAAAAACTGAACAAATAAAAAAACATAATTGTAACTTACACATTTCAAATTTTAAATTTCTTTCAAAAATCGTCCTGTTTAAAATGTAGAGAACAAATTCTCTCCCTTTGGGTCTTTATTGTATCCCGCCGATTGCAAACTTTGTCCAAAGTCTTTTTAGCCCTTTATCGTTCTTTGGAAAACTATAAAAAGATACAGCTAAATTTAAATTAATTAAAAATATGCACAAAATTAATTTTTCACACATTTGCTCACATGATTTTTGACTATCATTTTGCCTGCATTTGCCCACTGCACACTTAATTTTTTTTTTTTTTTTGCTTTTGCTTCGATTTTTTTGGCGAAGATTTCGTGCACTTTTTCTTATTTTAAACACTTTATACACGGTTTTTATAATAAAGATTATTTTTTTTTATAAAATAAAACTAAATTTAATTAAAAAATCCTGATTTTTTATCGAAATATAATATATATTTGTTTCGACCAATCAAAATTAATTTTGAATTGCGGGGTTGCCAAGTCTCACATTAGACTTAACAAAGTTTCGGGCAAAATTATTTATTTGTATATACAATTATGTACTAAGATTTAGATTTTTTCACTTTTTTAGATTAACGGTTTGTTTTATTTATTATTATTTTTATTTTTCAATTAAAATTCACCAATTCACTTTGAAAGACACAATACGACTGATATTACCTAAAAAAAATTATTTTCATATCAAACCATGAACACTGACTATTTACCTTAAGAAAACGCAACATTTTACAATTACCTAAAAAAAATTCTGAGGGTGCTTAAATTTATTTTTTTAATAAATAATTGGGAAAAACCAAAAATGTTTTATTGAGGGTATGTTCAGAAATAGATTTCCTACATTGCTTTTTATTACAGGTAGTTTTTTAAAGTGGGAAAAACCCTTTAAAAATCTGTGTACATGCAATAAAAAAACAAAGGAAAACATTGGAATGTTACAATTATTTTCTACTTATATTTTTAAGGTTGCAGGCCAAAAAAAAAGTTGCTTAAATTTATTTTTCCAGGAATTAAGAAAATGCGAAATCGTTTTATTGAAGGTACAGTCAAAAATAGTGTTTCAAACATCAAGCGCTTGTAACTTCCACAATAAGATTACAATGACGAAAACGACCTACATTGCAGTTTATTGCAGGAAGTTTTTTAAAGGGGTTTTTCATGACAAAAAGACAAAAATATAACACATTGGAATTTTATATTATTTTCTATATTTTTAAGGCTTACAGGTCAACTAGAGAAGTAATTGATACACTTTATAAGGCCACACAAATCAACTTGTTAAACATTAAAACCAAATAAAGTTAATTAAGTCATTCTCTTATAATTCATTATCGAAGTTCACATATAAATTTTAATTATAAAACATTACGAGCAAAGACTGCTTAATATATTTTAATTACCTGTAAAAATGAGGGTGAATGTCACTCAACTGGACGAAATAGGTGAGCAGGTATATGGATTGGAGCTTTATAATAAAATTTATTTTGTTATTAACTGGAACACTGATCCAATTACACTAGTAAGTAAATATAAAAATATTAATCATACAAGATAAAAATACAGCCCTAAAAATTATTGTGGAATGAAAGGATTGGCAACCCTTTCTTAGGGGAATATACGTCATCTAGCGGGAAATCATGCGCATGTCGTAATCTGTATTTCTATCATTCTTGAATTTCAACAGAGTAGGTGTGTTGCGGATGTTTTTTCTTTTTAAGAATACGCAATTTGATTTTCTACACTAAGAAGTTTGGTTTAGAAGTTTTCTTTACAATATGACTTTTTCAGTAATATTTTTAGGCATTCGTATAATTATTCATATATGTATAATATATAAATTCGTACATCTTGGATAATTAGTTTTATTATATGAATATATTTTTTTTATTTGGGAACATCCACGTTACAAATTATAATTATAGTATGAAATAATTGTTTTCCTTTTATTCATTCGCCCATGGATATGTATATTCACCCATGCATTCAGTACATGTGGCCTGTTTTTATAATCCATGTGAAGTTTCAGACGAGGGAGCGGTACCCAGACGGGTACGTAAGAAAATGAGTTTTTTTAACTACTCGTCTAGCTTACGTTCTATTCGTTTTGATTTTCATTTGAAACGTGCTTATAATATATGTATGTGTATACACACATACATAGATACAAAAACAAAATTGAAATATTATTTCAAAACTTATAGGTAAATTACTATGTAAATAAAATCCATTAAAAAAGAATTAAAAAAAAATTTATTAATTTATTTGCGCCGTTTTATTTTCTTGTATTTTTTATCAAAAAGATTGCTATTATGAGTTTTTTTTTTTTAAAGTTCAAAGTAGATATTTTTAATATAAGGGAGATACATTTTAATAAACAATTATAATGTATTATTATTTTTATTTTTTTCCTATGCATATATATGTATATATTTGTAATAATAACAAAATTATTCATGTACATCGCAAATTATGTGTCATTCTTTATTTTTATATGGAATAAAAATTTTATTTTTCTTTACAAATAAAATAAATGAGAATTAATTGAAATATACATACAAACTCTGTTTTTATGTACAGTTTTTTCTTTCTTTGTTTCTTCGTTGTAAATTGTTACAAAAGTATCATAAGTTTTTCTTACTATATACGGACCATCATAAATAATATTGTGTTTATTGTATGGTTCTTTCTTCAATAAAACTTTATCATTGATATTTAAAGTAATTGGTTTTGCAAAATTGTCGTAAAACTGTTTCCTTCTAGCTTTATGTTTCTCAATCAATTCTTTAGCAAGCAAATTAGTTTTTTGCAGTCTATATTTAATTTCATTTCTATAGCTATCAATATTGTTGAATGGATCAATGTTGTTATTTATTTCATTGGGCATTATCGCCTTTTTGCCGAAAACTAGTTCAAAAGGAGTATACTTATTGTCGAAGACTGTGTTAGGTGTAGTGTTAGGATAGAATGTAAAGTATTTTAAGTATGTATCCCAGCCCGATTAATTTTCATTCAAGTATGCCCGAGTATACTCGTTAAAAACGCGATGATTACGCTCGACGGTGCCTAGTGTTTCGTAATGGCAACTAGTTGAAAATTTGGTTTCGATTTCTAAAAATTTACACAACTCGGAAAAAATTTCGTTTTTGAACTCAGTTCCTAAATCAGATTTTATAATGTTCATCTTTCCAATATGAAATTTTCGAAAATTGCTTTAGCAACTGTTTGGGCTGATTTATCGGGTATTGCTACCGTGATTAAATATTTAGATAAGTCACACATAATTGTTATGTCATACTTGTCTCCAAACGCAGTTTGTGGTAACGGACCTATTGTGTCTAGAACGCCGATTTCAAACGCTTTGTTTTTCAGTGTTTGCAGTCTTAACTTTGTTTACGCAACATTTTGTACAATTTCTCACAAATTTGGCTACATCCTTTGTCATATTTTTCCAAAAATATTTCGTTCGAATTTTAGCATAAAGCTTTTTCTGTACGCAATGACCTCCTAGTACTGGGTCGTTATGATATATTTCCATTACTTCCCTTTTCTCATTTTCAGTTTTTACTATCGCGATAGGTTCAATAAGAATTATTTCAAGAGTTTTTAATATTTTATTACCGTAATCTTTTAATTCTTGTATTGTAAAAATTTTGAAAAATAAATCATTTTTTGCCATTCTGCCCTATAGATTCCTTGATCGTTGGCTTCGTTTTCTAGCCTCGAAAGCAAATAGTCGAAACTAATTGTTTCGTTAACGATTGTCTACAGACAACAATTTTCTAGATTTTCTATATATATTTAAGCGTAATGTTTTTACATTCTGATCATTGTAAAATATTTCTGTTCTTATTTTTGTTATTTTCTTGCTGAATTCATGAGAAAATTTGTCATATATATAACGAAAATAATAATAAGTTTTGTTTGAGCTCAAAGTCAAGTGTAGGGTGTAAGTTTTATTCTTTCATGCCAATATTTCGCTACAATCTACGCGTAGCATCAGCAGGACTTATGTTAAGCAGTGTTAAACACACAACCAAACGAAAGTACAAATATCGATGTGTCACTGTATTCGTCAAATATAAGAGTGGAGTGTTGGCTATATTTATGCATGCTATTTTTTTAATAGCGTAGTTTCAAAACAAACTATTTAATGAATATGTGGGATGTACAGTGGGAAACACTTTTCTATTATCTTTGAATATATCTAGTGAAGCTACTATACTATATAAATAGGTACATATTGGATATTTACTTTTGTTATAAGAATATACGTTTTTTATTTTGGGAACAACCACGTTACAAACTATGATTATAGTCTGAAATCATTTTTTCCCTTTCATTTATTCGCCTATTTATTCACCCATATATTCAATACATAACTTAAATTTCTAAATTTGATAATAGATAGTAAGTAGATCAATATATTTCTCCAAGTGTAAAGCATGAACTTTTTTCTCATTTATTCAATTCTCTCTATGTGCCTAACGCTGGCAAAAGAAAGCAAAATAAGAACTGAGAAACTGGATATTCTCTGTTATAGATTGCTTTCGATTACCCCGATATCTTCGAAAAGAGAATTAATTCAAGATTTATTAAAACTGGAGAGAAAACTCATTTGAATTAAATTATTTTTCTAAAAGATTATTTCAAAAGAAATCCCTAAATATGAAACTTAGTTTTAAAAGGATCTCACTTACTTGTTTTTTAATACATATTTGTGAACTCTTCGCGTGCCTGATTTGTTTCGTAAATTGCTATACATACATATGTACATACGTACGTCTTTATTTACCGAAATTAATAAATTTGTAATTCAAAATTATCTGATAACCAACCGATTGGATCTCGACTAATTGAATAGCCTAATCTAATCTATAGTATTAATCACAATTCCAAATTATATTTATTCAAGTACACGCAATTAGGCAGCTGATAATAAACTTATTTCAGTTGGATTGTCAAACTTTGTGTATGTACATAAATAAGTCTGCGTTCATAAACGATTTTTTTATTTCTTTTGTTTTGCTTTGTTTATGAAAACTATTTAATAGCTTTGTTCATTTACTTTTCCATCAGAAACTATCAACCAGGGATTAAAAAGAAATTTCGTAAAGTTGCTTTCAAAAATAATATAATAAATGAACACTTTACCATCCATAGCGTAAAGTACCGAAAATATCTAGATTATTGATTTAAAATCGAAAATACATTAGTTTACAGAAATTAGCAACATCCTCTAACCCCGATGTACAAGATCCTTAATTTAATTGCTGTAGACATCTTGTTTTGTTCCTTCTGATCCTAAGTTAAACTACTGTATAAATACATTTTATAGTCTTAAAAACTTAAAATTCGAAAAATATATTTTGTGTCTCTCAGTCGTTAAGCAGCGCTGGGTTGAAGAACATCTCACGCATCATCGTAATTATTTCTTAAGTATGGTCAGGCTTGCGTGTGTCGTTTGGCCTTTGAGAGTTTTTCGTCTCGCTTGCACTGGTTGACTGATTTGTCACGGATAACCCAATCGTCTTGTGATTCTTTTGTGGAATTTCGTTGACAACTACGTCGCTACTGCCTATGTGAAAGCATATGTAGGTAGGGTATAGTCAGTCACAAAAAAATTTTTAAAAACTGTTAATAACATCATGGACATATGGTCTAGTTACCGGCGCCATTTTTGTGCAACCATATTCTGCGAATTTACTTTGTAGAATATGTAGGTACCAATAAATAAATACATAAATATTTTGTGTCTCATTTGGTGCTCTCTTTTGACGATCTCTCCTTGAAAACTTTTGTGGTTCTTAACAATTTTAAGTAAGCGAACAGACCTGTTAATTCTTTATGTTTCTGTCTGTTTTTTGACATTCAGGTTGAAAATAGCAAAAACAAAATGCCTGTTGTTTTTGTTGTTGTAGAATCAAGCGTACTTGTATAAACATACACCCAATTCTCTTTTTACACGATAGATACGTTCCCAATAAATTCGTGTAAAAAAAATTCGTGTAAAAAAAGATACTAGCCAAAGATGAAAATAGTAGATTGGTTCCAGACCTAAAAAATAACGTAAAAGTACAATAAACAACAATAAAAAATTTTTGTTAAAGTTTACTTGAGAATTTATTTAACGTGCTTACACATTTAATATCTTAAATACATATAAATACATACATATGTATATTATAAAAAAAAAATAATGATTTGGAAAAAAGAAAATAATATCAGAAATTCATTAATATAAAAAAGGAAAACTAATATAAACATAAACAACTTTTATTTGCTGTCACTTTCCGACAATAATCGTTTACGTTTGCGTAAGGCTGCAATATCACTGCTCTCACTAGATCTATTTTGTTCATCATTTTGGGAAATTATGTCTCTATTATTATCAGTATTTTTGATTGTTGATAAGTCATTAGTTTTAGGAATGAAATCAGTTATTAAAGATTGTGTTTGAATGCGTGATAAACCTTTATAAAGTTCCCTGTAAGATGACGTTAATAATTTCAGTTCACGTTGAAATTTCGCAGCTCGTTCCTTATCAGGATCATGTTGTTCAAAATGATTACCTAAATTCCTTGCAATATCAAGACCTTCTTTAATTAGAGTTGCATTTAAAACTGGAATATCCTCTTCGTCATTATCGCTTTGTGCGTTGTTATGATGAGTCTCAATGCTAAGGTCTATAATTTCATTTTCACTCAAGCTTTGATCAACTAACAATTCCTCTATATCTGCAGATGACAGGTCATCGAAACCATCTCCACCAATTGTATGTGCCAATGTTATGTTGTCAGCAAATTCATCGTTATTATGGATGTCAGGATCTTTGCTTTTGACACAATCTGGCCAAATATTTTTCCAACATGAGTTCAAAGTTGATGGCTTTAATTCAGCTAACGCTTTCCCAACATGGTTAACGCAGTCCATTATAGAAAATTGTTTCCAAACATCAATGACTGTTAATTCCTCATTTTGATCTAGTTTGTCTAGCACGTATTGGAATGAACGTTTTATGTAGTACGTTTTAAATGTAGCAATTATTCCTTGGTCTAACGGTTGTATTAAGGATGTAGTATTGGGCGGTAGGAAACAAAGTTGAACAGAAAGAAAGAACAGAGTTGAAAGAATTTGTAGAATATTTAAAATCGTGTTAAAACAAAACAATTCGTGTAAAAAGAGAAAAATGTTAACTTTTTAACTCGTGTTAAATGAAAATTCGTGTAAAAATAATTCGTGTAAAAAGAGAATTAGGTGTACTTTGCTGCTATCACTTTCATGATATTTTATATTAAAATAAATATGCACATACATATGTATGTATGTACATATCATATGTATGTATGTACATATCATATGTATGGATGTACATATCATATGTATGGATGTACATATCATATGTATGTATGTACATATCATATGTATGTATGTACATATCACTTTTTATTGCAACGCACAGTGTTGTGAGGCGGCCAAAAATAGTAAAATGAAATGCTTGAATCCCGAAAATATTTCAATGCTATTTAATGGTATACACTCTGACTAATAAAATTACAAAAGAATTAAATAAAACTATTATTTTTAGCCGAAGTTATAGAGCACCAAAGTTGCACTTTGTAAACAAGTTTAATTATTTTTATTAAAATAAGGAAAATTTACATGTGCTTTAAAGGTCTAAAAAGTAAATTACATCAATTTACGTAAAAAAAATTTTACAAAATTATTTAGTCTAATATGATTTTAATATGGCAACGCTATTTTTTATTTGAAATATTAATAACAGTAGGAATACAATACCGTAATAATAAACATAATAACAAAACAGAAATAATTTTTCTACAAAATTAAAATTATTGACAGAACTTTTTATATAATTTAATTACTACAAGTACGTTTAATAAAAAACATAATTTTAGGTGCGCCAAGATGCAACTTTTAAACTTATTGCTTTTTTTCAGTGTCAGCCCATACGTGATTTTTTTAATTATTGAATTGAATTAAAAAATTGTTCGGAGGAAGATGTAACACAAAAATTAAAAAAATATGTGGAAATTCGATTGGGAGTAAAATTAGGAGATAAAGGTGAACAAAAACTAAGACGGTTAATATTAAAAATAGCCAGCTCTTGGAGCAAAATCCATCGATACAAACAAAAATTTGAAAATAAAATCCACAATTGGCTTAAAACCGAATTGTCTTTTTGTGAAATAGAATGTTCTATAGTAAGTTTTCCATACTATTTTTTATGATCTGTATTATTCTTAACAAAATCAAAGAAGAAATTTACAAGAATAAGTGGCGGATCTTATATGTATGTATCTTTTATATAACTTAGGAACCCAGTACAAGCAAAACTCGAGGTCGACCAATGACATCATATGGAGAGGGTTGAGATAGAACCAAAAGAGGAAAGGTAATGGAATTAATTTCATCCACCCCTCCCGATGAACTAATAAAGGCTGCAAATAGGATTGATAAGAATATTACCGAGAAAACCATTTCGGTGAAAAAAGCGTTAGCCCTGTACATCGACATGAACCTTTCATGCCGACAGTATAATTTGATGAGATCCTTAGTGAATTCCATTCACAACAACTGCTTTCGATCGTATTATTTGATTGCAAATGCAAAAAAGAAATTTTTACCAGATGATGTTATTGTTACAGAAAGTTCGGCAGAAATTCCTCTACAAAATTTATTAAATATAACAACAAAAAGTTTATCAGATCTATATAACTTGGAAACAAGAAACGATCTCATTTTAGAGTGCAAATGGGGTTTTGATGGCAGCTCCGGACATAGCATATATAAACAAAAAAGCAGTGATCCGAATTTGAAAGACAATTTTTTGTTTGTTGTTTCATTAGCACCTTTAAGATTTTTGGATAGGGCAACCGAAGATATTTTATGGGAAAACAATAGGCATTCGTCGTCACGTTTTTGCAGGCCTATAAAATTACTATTCACGGAGGAAAATCCAGGTGTTATAAATAATACAAAAGAAAATATTCATAAAGGCAGAGTAATGTTCATTTCAGTATGAAACTAACCATGATAGACGGTGCTGTTTTAAATGTTTTGTCTGGAAATAAGAGTAGTGCTTCCTGTTTTTTATGCGGTGCTAAACCAACACAAATGAACTCTGAAAATGTATATAGTAGATAGGGTTGCCAGAAGAGCCTGATTTGGCCTGATTATCAAGTTTTTTCATGCGCGTCAAGTGTCAAGTGAAAAAGTGATTTGTCAAGCTTTTTTGTAAGTTAATTTTTTTTCTCAAATTTATTCTAGCTATGTAATAATACTTAAAAAAAGTACGTGTATATTTCTAAAAAACAAATCTAAAGCCCATATTTTTACTATCAATAGAACTAAGGACTAATATGATACATATTTTTTTGTGCAATTATAGTTTAAAAAATAACTATAACTATAACTTTCTGTACAATTATTATAAAAGTGCCAACACTTGAGCCGGGATTTTACCCGCGCGCCATCCTTCTATCAGCTTAGCCGACTTGATATACCCATGGTGGAGTAATACAGGCGGTTTTTCATTGTTTTTTTTTAATAAAACTTATGTGTTTGAAGAATTGTCAAGTTATTTATGAAAATTATTATTTATTTATTATAGACTAGCTAAAAACTCTCAGCATTTTTATGAAAAAAATAATAAAAAATTAAATAAAAAACAATAGTATGAGTGTTTCTATTTGTCAAGTTTTTTTTTTTCAAAATAAGTTTTTTTTTGGTCAATGTCAAGCTTTTTGACAAATTAGATCTGGCAAGCCTAATAGTAGACCAATAAAAGAAGAGTTTTATAAGTGTGGATTGTCCACTTTTAATGCTTGGATAAAATGTTTTGAGTGCATCCTTCATATCGGATATAAATTGCCAATAAAACTTTATAGAGTTTCAGACGTAGAGAAAAAAAATATTTCTGAAAACAAAATGATTTTAAAAAAGAAATGGACTTAGTAGTAGATCAAATAAAAACTGGATATGGTACTAGCAATGATGGTAATACTGCGCATAGATTTTTTACAAATGTGGAGATATCGTCGAAAATAACTGGAAAATAACGAATTTAATTAAAAACTTTTCTATTATACTTAAAACTCTTTCAAGCGGAAACCAGATACATGTCTTAAATTTTGAAAAGTTACTCTACGAAAAACAGCTTTATATTTTAAGCTTTATCCTTCGTACTATATGCCAACAACAGTACACAAAGTCTTAGTTCATGGTATTGGTTTTATAAAGCATTCTTCTATACCAATAGGAATGCTATCAGAAGAAACCTTGGAGTGCACCCACAAAATCATTAGAAGGGCTAGACTCGACCATACAAGAAAAAATTCAAGAGAAAATACAAACAAAGACTTAATTTCTTATATGATATTGCAAACAGAATCAAACATTTCCTGCTATAGTAAATTGAAGAAATATGGAAAGAAATCTGTGCAGGATATACAAAATTATATAATTAGACAAGAATTTGAATCCCAAAATCAAAATCTGGAAGTTGGTCGATGAATGTGACAGCGAAGATTCGTATGTGAAGGAAGATATGTCTCAACAAAATGAATACTAAAGAGAAATATATAAAAATAAATAACCAATTTTATTAGTTTTATTAAATAAAAAAACTTTAAATGCATCTTTTGCTTGAATGCATATATTTCAATATGAAGCTTTATTAAAAATCAACTTGAAATAAAGTTCCAGAATATCACATATATATCATATATATATCATATATATATATATTATAAAAAAATTATATGATACCTTTTTAGTAGAGGGTTCGATTCCCTACAAAAATAAGTAAAAGTGTCTTTTTTATAATACATGACAGACTAGCAATAAAATTCAAAAAGTGCTGAGAATAATTTTTCCATATTATTCTTACGGGAAATTAAAAAACGCGATGCGGACAGTCTTAATATTAATATTAAGGGCTCAACTTTTAATTGGCATCTTTGCAAGAAAAACAAACAATTTTTTTTAACCACCCTAATATATATATATATATATATATATATATATATATATATATATGTATATATATAACACATTCTGATTTTCAATAAAAACGGCTAAGACGGAGATATAGTACTTTTTAAATAACGGATATTCGGCAGGACATTGAGTCCTTGTTGCGATTTCGTTAATAATTTGCACATACTTTGCCATTCCAATACATATCACTCTTGCAAATTTTTAAACTGTTATGTCTATGCGTTTAGAAAAATAAGTAGTTTACATTTTATGCTTATCGTTTAAAAAAAATCGTGTTTATTTTAGTTCACATGTTCTATGCATGCACACAAAATTTCCAAATTCTAGAACTTCTATTTTTGGCCGCTCCTTATATGAAGACACGACACTGTGCAACATAGTCATATGTTGTTCGTAAGAAAACGAGTTTAAAATTTTTACGAAAATAAGCCGATTTGAGATCAAAAAACTTTCTGTTTGCGATTTGATCGTAATTTTTCATATTTATTTATCTATCTTACACAGTAAACGCAGAACAAGATTTATATAAAAAATGATTTAAATTAAATCCATCTGTTTTCTTAGCAGGCTGAATGTGAATTACCGAATTCGTATTTTTTAAATCAATTGTGGTTGAAATTCGATTGTGTTTCTATATCAGAAATATACAGGTTATATTAAAAAAAAACTTTATCGTCTGGTACAACCGCAATACAGATAAGTAAGTGGAAAAAGTATCAAAATTTTAAAAAGACACTGCCAAGTTATTTTATTTTTGGTATTATTATTATATTATATCAAATAAAAACGTCGACAACTTACTGAATTTATTATATAATTATTTTATCACTTTTCAAAATCCTTTCTGAAAACATATTGGATATTTTTGAAAAATAAACCTTTTATCGTTCATAAAATTGGAAAAAACGCGAAAATTAAATAAAAAATATTATAAATGAGATTGTGCCCTGGATTTTTAAATAAATTGTGAAACAAACTTTTTCAAATAAAAAGTAAAAGTAATAAAAACAACTAAAATCTTAAAAAAAATTAGCATTGTGTGGTGTTCAGGATTCGAAACCGTGCCACCGGGTAGGGTATGGTTTCAAATCCTGACCAACCATTTATTAATTTTTTTTTAATTTTTGATACATTTTAGTTATTTTTATTACTTTTACTTTTTTTTTAAAAGTTTGTTCTTTTTTTAAGAATTTTTAATAGCCTTATATTATTTTCAATATGAAGATAACATTGGATCATTTTAATCATTAGACTAGCAGATTTATGTAATAGTTGGCGATATTCTTATAAATTTTGGGAGAATTTCTTGATTATTAAACCTTTTCTTACGTTTCAAATCATTTCTTCGTTTAGTCGAAAACCATTGGCTTTTTGATAAAGACGTTCAAATACTTCTTGGATGTGTGAAAAATTATGTAAGTCGTAATAAAGGGATGTTAATATTTTATAATGCACCCCAAGCAAGAAAGTGTTACAAATTTGTTACGGAATTTATAATGTATGGCTGACGTCATAAACGCAGTTTGCAAAGCAACACGAGAATGCCTTGTAAACTCATGCTTCCAGTGTTGCTTTGGAAGCTGTGTTTATGAAATTAGCCTATACTATGAAATAGAGATTTGAAACAATAATGCGCGATCATGGTTATTTGTTTGTTTCCATCACGTGGGGACGGTGAGTGGTAATTTGTTTTCGCTTTAATGTAATTTTTTCCATTTAAATTATTTTTTTTAATTTTTTTTCGTATTTCGTGGGCGCGAATTTTCGTGATTGTGACTTCTTTCGTCTCTTAATACTATGGTGAAGGGTATATAAGATTCGGCACAGCCGAATATATCTCTCTTACTTGTTTTACTTCAATCCAACAATTAAAAAAATCACGTATTTTCATATGGGCTGACACTGAAAAAATGCAATAAGTTTAAAAGTTGCACCTCGGCGCACCTAAAATTATTATTTTTTATTAAACGAACTTGTAGTAATTAAATTATATAAAAGTTCTGCGGGATATATCGAGACGTTTTTTTAAGCTTCTGTCAATAATTTTAATTTTGTAGAAAAATTATTTCTGTTTTGTTATTGTGTTTATTCGGCACAGCCGAATATATCTCTCTTACTTGTTTTACTTCAATCCAACAATTAAAAAAATCACGTATTTTCATATGGGCTGACACTGAAAAAATGCAATAAGTTTAAAAGTTGCACCTTGGCGCACCTAAAATTATTATTTTTTATTAAACGAACTTGTAGTAATTAAATTATATAAAAGTTCTGCGGGATATATCGAGACGTCTTTTTAAGCTTCTGTCAATAATTTTAATTTTGTAGAAAAATTATTTCTGTTTTGTTATTGTGTTTATTATGGCATGCAATGCATGTGTCCGCATAATCCAAAAGGTATCAGGAGTAGTCCAGAAATATCCATACATATTTCATTTATCATTGCGATTTCCTTGGGCTGGGCTATGTGGGCTATCGAACTTAGTTTCATTGTTTAGTTAGTTTCACTATTTTATTATTTTGAAAATTCCCGCACAAACAAACTAAGTTATTTATTTTTTCTTTCTGTTTTATTATTTATTAATTCTTGAAAATTTTAATTTGAAAATAAATTAATGTAAATAAACACTTGTGTATGTATGTATGTAAATGGAAACAAAGTTTGACAATCCAACTGAAATAAGTTTATTATCAGCTGCCTAATTGCGTGTACTTGAATAAATATAATTTGGAATTGTGATTAATACTATAGATTAGATTAGGCTATTCAATTAGTCGAGATCCAATCGGTTGGTTATCAGATAATTTTGAATTACAAATTAATTAATTTCGGTAAATAAAGACATACGTATGTACATATGTATGTGTAAATTATTTATTTTGAAGTTTTGTTAGTAAAAAAGCATAGCAATTTACGAAACAAATCAGGCAAACGAAGGCATACGTTAGGCACATAGCTAGAATTGAATAAATGAGGAAATATTTCATGCTTTACACTTGGAGAAATATATTGATCTACTTACTATCTATTATCAGTTTTAGAAATTTAAGATATGTATTGAATATATGGGTGAATAAATAGGCGAATGAATGAAAGGAAAAAAAAATGATTTCAGACTATAATCATAATTTGTAATGTGATTGTCCCCAAAATAAAAAATATATATTCATATAACAGAAGTAAATATAAAAAAAAGTATTTCCCACTGTGCATCCCACATATTTATTAAATAGTTTATTTTGAAACTACGACATTAAAAAAATATACGAAAAAATTGCATGCATCAATACAGCTTGTAGCCAAAACTTCTCAGTGTACAAAATCAAATTGTGTATTCTTAAATAGATAAAAATATCCGCAACACACCTACTCTGTAGAGGTGCAAGACTGGCGATGGTACTATCGATAGTATCGATAGTTTGGTTTTAAGTGGGCTATCGATGTTTTTTAACCGATAGCGATACTATCGAGAAAAATCAGGGGGCTAATCTGTAATTTGATTCGAAATGAAAACTTATCGAATTTGTATCTAAATTACATTGAAATCCGAAAACATTTTCTTTCGATTCGAATTACAGAGTAACCGTGCAGGTTATTTAAAAAGTAAAAGCAAACACAATAAAAAGGCTAAAATTTCGCCGCTTGTAATAATAAAGATAATGATAAACATAAATATGAAAATAAATAAGTTTTGAGTTTTTTTCAGATGTAGCCATTTCAATACCAAAACCAAATTAAATAACAAATATATAAAAAAATATAAATATTTTTTACTAACGGCTTTGGTTCATAAAAGAATTTTTGCGACGGGTTGATGCGAGCGACTATTCAACGGTCTCCGCTTTCTGCTAACAGATTGTGACGTTAAATTATTTGTAAGTAAAATATATTAGTTAACAAAAATGTTAACGTAAAAGATTAAAGCGTCTGAAAAATGGGTTTGTCCAATAACACAACCTTGGTCTACAAATTTTTGTTCGCCGGTTGAAAAATTATATGACAACTGAAAATTATCAAGTAGATTATTACAAGAAATACAAAATTATGAATTTTAAAAAAATCGAGATAGACATAAATGCCAGTATATAAAAAATATATTCATGTTATATATTCATTCCTTATATAATCTGGTCTAGGATATGCGAAAATAAAAGCTAGGTAAATTACCTGTAAAACACTTTTTATGTCCATATTATTCGGTAGTGCTATTATTTTGACAATAGCTGTATTTAATCAAATATGATCTCTTCTCTAATTTAAGACTGGTTAAATATGTATAATAACTTTGGCAATGGTATAAATAACTTTTCCCTTTTTTAAATTATAAAACATGATTTTCTAAATGACAAAAAATGAGATAAAAACAACGTGTAGCATGGGTTAATTTAACGTTAATTAGTGATGGTAAAATTTGAATATTGATAGTTGCAAAGCAGTGTTTACTGTAAAAACCGCCAATAATAACTATCGTATGCTTTTTCTAGACATTATTTGTATAAATACAAATTTGAAATCACATTCAACCGAGCGACCTAAACAGTGGCGGATACATGGAAACACACATGAACACTGATGATGTGAGTGTAGTGTAGCGGCTCCACAAAAACAACGTTGTTTCTGTTCTGCCGTTTAAGTTGAAATTAATTAGTGTTAAAATTTTCCTTTGTTGCCTTGAAATATTGTCTCATGTCCAATTCTTTCTGACTAAAAATGTTACGAACATTAGCCAAAATTATAATCACTTTGGATTAAAAACTAATAAAAAATATTGTTATTAATATATCGTCAGCTGAAATCTAATACCACGTAACTAAACAAAATGTGTATATGTTGAAAAATATATACAATTTTGGTAATCAGATGTTCGCATAGTTACTAAATATAGAACGATTTATTAATTTCTGGAATAAAAATTATACTTTGTTGATGTTTCAAAGAGTTACGTTAGTTACGTGGTTTTGAACTCATATATCCTTCAACCAAAAAAAAAGCGTAACAACAATGAAAATTTTTTAAGATCCAAAGTTATTTATTTAGTTTGGGTTAAGTTCGTTTTTAATTTAATCTTTGGAGATTTAAGATATAAATAGAATTTGTTTTGTATTCGTAAAATATAAAATAATTAATAAAGTTTTTCTGTTTTAATTCAATATATTACTGTAGTGTATGTACATTCATGTACAGCACTGTAACTTATTAAATTGTAACATAAGAACTTTTAATTTTTTTATTACTTTGGCAATTGTAAACAAACCAACTCACACGCGAAGCAACGAACTTTTTGTGTGTCGAAGAATGTGATTAGACTGCACAAAATTTATAGTTCAATGTACATTGCCATGGTATAATGCAAATTGCCTAAATGGCACTTTTTACTTTCAAGGCCAATTCCTGTCAATAACTCATATATGTAGATAAACATACATATACATATTGATAAAATACATAGGCAATAAGTATCGAAGAAATTATTGATGAATAATCAATAAAATAGTATTTAAGTAGAATAAGTTGTTGAATAAAATTAGAATTAATCTAGACTTACAACCAAGAAGTATTTCGAACTTAATTCTCAAAATATAACGGAGTATTAACTCTAAGATATATCGGCAGAGGTGCTTTGTAAAAAAACCTTAAAGGCGTTTTCAACGCTAATATATATCGGCTGGAGAGCTTTGAAATACTCAATCATTTTTTTTTTTTTCAAAAAAAATTAAAATTTTACTACATGGCGATCCTGCCAAACCAAATTAAAATAAAGACCCTGCCAAACCAAATTAAAATAAAATTACTACAACTCTCAACTGGCTCAATTTAAAAAACCAAATGCCAACACAGGAAGAGGTAGACAAAATTTTCCAGAAGTGGGAAAAATTACTTGAAAATAAATACACTCCAACTAGTAACTCAATCAACATAGCACCTAATTATACACCAACACCTATTAACCGTCCTCAGCCTTTAACCATAGAAGAATACCGTGCCAGACAGAAACCTAAATCAGTAGAAGTAGTACAGCAAACAGCAATAAAGAAGAAGAAGAAAGGAGGTAAAAAGCGAAAATTTTTAGCAGCTTGCGCGGATTTGCAAAGGGTAATAAACATCTCACAAGGAGACCAAACAGCCAAATTAATAGTACAACTGGTCGACATGAAGAAGGAAGGATGGAAAAATAATTCAAACTAACAATTTTTTTTACATTTTATAATACACATGATAGAAAACCAATAATTCAACCATTTTTTATATGAATACATTTAATTATACTACACAAGATAGAATAGAAACAATAATAAAAAATATAAACATGGGTATCGCTGATACCAAAGTAGGTCAAAATAATAATGCATACGCAATAAATGATAACAAATTAAGTATAAGTTTTGATATAGTATTAGTAATACTAATTATTTTAATATTGATAGGAACATGGAAACTATTCCAAAATTACATAAAAAAACAAATTATTAGTAATACAGTAAAAACTCTTAACTACTTTCTAACAGTATATATAAATATTTTCTTTTGTTAATGGAAAAAATTGTAGAAGATATTACAAAGCTAATAGCAAATGCTAAAAAATCAAAAACAAGAGGGTATACAAAAGAAACGATAAATGAAAAATTAAATCTAATCAAACAATATAGTAAGAAATATGGAGAACTAGTAGGGCATTTAACAAACCCCAAGAACAGAAAAAATTAGTGAGTTTAGAAACCTTAAGAAAACAGCATTAGTTATTTTAACTGAACTTTCAAACCAATTAGAAGAAAAACCAGAATTAGTAAACATGTCCAATTTTGACAGCAAGAAGGCTTCGGATACAATACCGATATTTGATGGGAAACCAATCCATCTTGAAATATTTTTAACAATGGTAGAAATGGTACATGACGAACTGAATACTGAAGGTAAAAAGAATCTAATAAAATACGTAACTTGCATGAAACTAAATGACAAAGTTAGGAATATATTACTGACACAAGATCTACCAACAACATTTAACGAACTAAAAATATTTTTATCCAAAAATTTTAAGCCAACTAAATCAACAAGTCATCTTCACGCAGAAATAAGAAATATTCGACAAAAAGGTAACGTAACGCTCTATAAAGAAAAAATCAATACATTAATCACAGAACTAACTTTAACACAAATTAGAGAATTGGGAGAAAACCCAAATGAGATAGCACGTTCAACAATTAAATCTATAAATGAAAAATTAGCACTTGAAACATTTCAAGAAGGGTTAAATGAAAATATTAGAATAGCAGTCGTAGCCGCTCAACCCACAACATTAACACAAGCTTTTGACATAGCTACCACACAAGAAAGACTTTTACAAAATACAGACACTTTGAATATTTTCCACATAAGCAATAGACGACATTATAACAATAACAATCATAATACCAGAAATAATTACACAAACAATCCACCTAACAACTCAGGATATAACAACAATAACAGAAACATAAACAATAGAAATAACAATTTTAATAGAAATACAAATTTCAATGGAAATGCTAGAAATACAAATTTTAACAATAATAGGCATTTAAACAGCAATAATAGACAAAATAATTTCAACCATAACCAATACAATAACAATAATAGAAACAATAGCAACCACAGGAGCAATAACTATAGAAACTATAATAACAGTAATACTAACAATAATTTTACAAATCGAAGAAATAGAAATCCTAATGTGTACACCTTGCAACAAGAGGGAAACCTGCAAGTCCCGGAGACTCGACACGATTCTCCAAGAAGGGAAAATTAAAGGTCTATTCAATAAATACAACCACATCAAACTATGTTTTTCTAAAAATTAAAAATATTAACAACAAATTAACTTTCTTAGTCGATACAGGTTCAGACATATCTTTATGTAAAGAAAATTTAATCAATGAACATAATACAATCAATGATGACACATTTAAATTAAAAGGTATAACAAAAGATTCTATATTTACTATCGGATCAACGCATTTAGATTTAAAATTAGGCGAAAATGATATACAACATAAATTTTATATAGTGAATAGTGACTTTCCTATAAAAACAGATGGAATTCTAGGAATGGATTTTTTTTACAAATACAACTGTAAAATAGGCTACGATACACACATTATAAATGCTTTCATAAATGGAGACAACATAACAATCCCCATAGAAATTAATACTAAACATTTAAAATCCATAATTATACCACCAAGAACTGAAAAGATAATACAAATAAACATTGAAATAAATGAGGATAGCTTAGTATGTAACAAAGAAATAGAAAATGGTGTTTTTGTAGCAAACACAATAATACCACAGAATGGCAATAAGCACATTAAAATTTTGAACACGACAGAATCAATTGTACGACTTTCAAATGTAAAAATTTCCACAATACCATTAAAAAACTACGACATTCTAAAAACAACACATCAAAATTATTCCGAGCAAAGATTCCAAAAACTACTTAAAGCAGTTAATTTTCAAGACTTTGATAAAGAAAATAAAAATATTCTATACAACATTTTAAGACAATATCAGGAAATATTTCACCTAGAAGATGAAAAACTAACTACAAACAACTTTTACAGTCAGAACATAGAACTTACAGATAATACACCGGTATACATAAAAAACTACCGTTTACCACATACACAATTAAACGAAATAGATAGACAGGTAAAAGAACTATTAAAAGAGAATATATTTGAACCATCAATTAGTCCATATAATTCACCATTACTTTTAGTACCAAAAAAAGGACAAGAAGATATAAAGAAATGGCGTTTAGTAGTAGATTACAGACAACTAAATAATAAAGTAGTAAACGACAAATTCCCTTTAACAAGACTAGATGACATTTTAGACAAATTAGGACGAGCTAAATATTTCTCAACTCTGGACATGACAAGTTCTTTCCACCAGATCGAACTAGACTCATCATCACGACCTCTTACAGCATTTTCCACTAGCAGCGGACACTATCAATATAACAGATTACCATTTGGACTAAAGATATCATCAAACAGTTTTCAGAGAATGCTAACAATAGCATTATCAGGTTTAGAATCAGAAGCATTTTTATATGTTGATGATATAATTGTTTTTGGATGTAATCTAAAGCACCACAATGAAAATCTAATAAAAGTATTTGGTAGACTAAAACATTACAATTTAAAGCTGAATGCTGAAAAATGTTGCTTTCTAAAACCGGAAGTTTTATATTTAGGACATTTAATTACAAAAGACGGTATCAAAACCGATCCTACAAAATACAAAGTAATCGAACAATATCCTGTTCCAAAAAACGCAGATGACGTTAGAAGATTTATAGCTTTTTGTAATTACTATAGACGTTTTATTCCAGATTTTGCCAAAATAGCCAACTGCTTAAATAACTTACTAAAGAAAAAAGTAACTTTCAACTGGACAGAAGAATGCCAAAAAGCATTTGAGACATTAAGAGACAAACTAAAAAACCCACCTATACTCCAATATCCTGATTTCGATAAGCCATTCATACTAACCACAGATGCATCAAATGTTGCTTTAGGAGCAATACTTTCCCAAGGTGATATTGGTAATGATTTACCTATATATTACGCTAGCAAATCACTTAACAAACATGAAAGAAATAAGTCTGTAATTGAAAAGGAATTATTAGGAATTCACTGGGGTATACAATTTTTCAGACCATATCTCTACGGAAGAAAATTCACAGTTGTTACAGACCATAGACCACTAATTGCACTATTTTCACACAAAAACCCATCCTCAAAACTGACTAGAATTAGACTAGAACTATCAGACTATGATTTTGATATCATATATAAAAAAGGTTCAAATAATACAAATGCAGATGCATTATCAAGAATTGAAATAAATTCACAAATTCTAAAAGACATGATTCCAATCTATATTGATGAAAAAGAAAAAAAAACTCTGGCAATAACGCGTAATATGGTTAACCGAAATAATGAAAATAAGAACGTTCAAGAAAATAATAAAATAAATAAAAAAGACTGCATATCTCGACAGGAGATTGATCACCTCCGTATGTGGGAATGCACGTCAATAAATGATATTAAGAAGCTTCAGAGAATAAAATAATAAAATAATAAAAGACTGCAGCAAGAAATAAATGAAAAAAGAGAATTAAATGATAATATTGTGCACATAATATGTAGTAAGTAGTATATTTGTGGGCATTCTGGCACACCAATTAGAATCTAATTAGATTTGGCCTCCTTATGGAAAAAATATACGTATGGGCATTCTGGCACACCAATTAGAATCTAATTAGATTTGGCCTCCTTATGGAAAAAATACACGTATGGGCATTCTGGCACACCAATTAGAATCCCACTAGATTTGGCCTCCTTATGGAAAAAATACACGTATGGGCATTCTGGCACACCAATTAGAATCCCACTAGATTTGGCCTCCTTATGGAAAAAATACACGTATGGGGAAAATACACTTATAGAGATACTGAGTCATATAATGAGAAAAATATGATAATTCTGTTACACATGCATTCATATATTTTTCCATGTGTATGCTTTTACAATAAAGAGAAATTCAAATGAGATATTTTTTCGCACCATGTCAATGAGATTCTCATTTGAGTAGTTTTTATTAAAACCTAAAATAAGAGTTTTACTATCCAGCACAAATTGATATAAAAGAACGTTCAGATTTTTTTGTTTCTTATTGTTCTTCACAGTTACTTGAAATCACATTAAACAAAAGTTAAAGCAGATTTTCGCATCAAACAAAATGGTAAGTATACAGTTTTATAATATATAAAAATTTTTTTATTTATTATATAGATGCTGTAGAAAAAATATACAAATATTTATACATATTATATGATTGTTTTTATTTGATTGCTTTTAGATCTATCAACAGTTAATTAACATAGCCCAAGGAATAAAATCAGAGTACACGAAAATTGATGATATTCCCTTAAATAAACCATTAAAAATTTTAAATTTTGAGTGGAAGGTTACACAATATGGATCCAAAGTCATAGCATATTTGGAGAACAATAAATGGTTTTATCTACCTCAAAGAATGGTTAAATATTTAAACAGAGAGGATCCTTACTTAGCCAATATGAATGAAAAAATTTGGACAATTATTTACAAAGGACGACAATCGCCAAATGGTTCTGCAATATTCGAACTAAACTACAGCTAATTTTTTTAATAAACGAAACTAGTTTTGTAATTTTGTAAATCTGTATATTATAAAACAATAAATGTACATATGTGGTAATGTGAAATGAATCTCGATTATGTATTTATTTTTGCACATGCGTAGACTTGCATTTTATTCGCTTTATATATTTATTTTTCATTTTAAGACATGCGTAGGCTCGCATTTTAAGAAAAAGTATAGAACAATTCAAAATTAATTGAAAAGTTAAACATGCATGAGCAAGAAATAAGGTCAAAAATATGCTGCATTATTTCCTATTTTATTTCATTTGTTGTTTTTAATCTTTCTATGACAAGGTAGTAAAATTTAAACATTTGTTTGTATGGAAAAACTCTTAAGAACGAAAGACATGCGTATGCTTGCTTTCACTTATTTTTTGTCGTAGTGTGTGGGTGCATTAACTATTTTTATTGAAGGACACAGTTTCAGTAAAATTTCTTAAGAACGAAAGACATGCGTATGCTTGCTTTCACTTATTTTTTGTCGTAGTGTGTGGGTACATTAACTATTTTTATTGAAGGACACAGTTTCAGTAAAATTTCTTAAGAACGAAAGACATGCGTATGCTTGCTTTCACTTATTTTTTGTCGTAGTGTGTGGGTACATTAACTATTTTTATTGAAGGACACAGTTTCAGTAAAATTTCTTAAGAACGAAAGACATGCGTATGCTTGCTTTCACTTATTTTTTGTCGTAGTGTGTGGGTACATTAACTATTTTTATTGAAGGACACACATTTTTTTCTACTTCAATGTTATCTGGTATGGTATGTTTGTTACTTAAGCAAAAAAAGGGTATGGAAAGGCAATAAAATTTTAAAATCCGTTTCAGGAAAATTTCTTAAGAACGAAAGACATGCGTATGCTTGCTTTCACTTATTTTTGTCGTAGTGTGTGGGTGCATTAACTATTTTTATTGAAGGACACACATTTTTTTCT
Organism: Gymnocheta viridis; assembly: GCA_956483585.1. Taxonomy (NCBI): domain Eukaryota; kingdom Metazoa; phylum Arthropoda; class Insecta; order Diptera; family Tachinidae; genus Gymnocheta; species Gymnocheta viridis. The sequence continues at coordinate 36,497 of CATQFJ010000096.1, forward strand.
ACTTCAATGTTTAAATGCAATATTTTATGAGCGCATAAATGTGTTATGATGCTTTTGTTACCTAAGAAAAATGTTTAAACAAGGGTGATTAACAGTATATGTGTATGTAGTAGTGCCTCTAGAAAAGTATAAAATCAGCTATTTTTTCGAACAAAATTCTAGTTCTGTGAAATTATTCAACATAGTAAGATTTATGTAAAATTATTCGACGTAAAAAGATTTATAAAACTTTAAACATGGAATGTAAAAAATATATTTGCGAAATATGTAAATTAATTAGTTTTTCCACATGGTGGAACAAAAAAAGACACTATTTAAAACAACACAACGTTGTATTAAGAAAGCCTATATGGAACACTCCGCTGTACCATAAAGTTATGAAGGCTAATTTAAAAAAAGCAGAATCAGAAGCAGCAATAATAATATCATCAGAAGCAAGAACTACATCAGCAAAAGCAACACCAATAACATCATCTGAAACAGCAATATCAGTAACAACAACTACATCAGCAGAAGCAACACCAATAACATCATCTGAAACAGCAATATCAGAAACAACAACTACATCAGCAGAAGCAACACCAATAACATCATCTGAAGCAGCAACATCAGAAACAACAACGATATCAGCAGCAACAAGAACAGCAATATCATCAGCAGAAGCAGCAGCAGCAACAACAACAACATCAACAGAAACAACAGCAACAATATCATCAGAAGCCACAACATCAGAAGCATATCATCATCTTCTCGATGGAGATGATGATATCTTTCTAAATATTAAATTATCGAAAGAAATTATTCACATTAGTGAAATAATTATGCTGCCTCCATTTGATGTAGCATCATACTTGGCCCTATATGATGGCCAAGATGATGTATTAATGGAGGCAGTAAATAAAATTCCACTAGTCTAGAAAGAACTTATAATTGAATAAATAAAAAAAATATATAAAAATTAAAATGTATGTCTTTCACTAAATTTTATTATTTCTCTTTTTTATTAATTAGATTTTTTGAAAATTACAATTTTTACATTTGCTAATATTATATATGTTGTAATAAAATTTCATAAGTGTGGTTGCTTCTTTCTCTATTTCAGTATTACGTATCCTGTGTTGTACACATGAACAGGTATCTGGTCCACATGTCTCATTTTCATTAGACCAACAGCAATTGTCATAATGCTCTCCATGTTTATTTATCGTTGTTTTCAAATTATTTGTCCCTTCTAGATGTGATTGAATAGTCATGAGTTTATTTTTATCTTCATCGGAAATAATATGGGAACACCGTTTTAAGAAATCGTACATATCTTTTAGAATCATCCTTGTTAATGAGAATGACTACATATGTAGACAAAGTGTTTGTGAATAAACCTTAATGATGTTAGATTAGATATTTATACCATATTTTAATTTATTTATATCTACAATAGTTTTCTTATTTCATTTGTCAGGGGGATATATTCAAACATTTTATCATGTATAATTAAGCAATAAGCAGACATATTAGCGGGGATATTTTTTAAGGTTTTTATTTCAATCCGTATGTCGATTGGTCCAGTTTTGATTGATTCATTTTGATGTGTTACATCCAATACAACTATTGGAGCTAAAGCTTTAAAATTTTCTCTTGTTAATAGTGGTTGAGGATCGCGTGAATAATAAGTTGATTGAAACTTTAAATACATATCATATAGTATGGCAAAACGATTTCTATCAAATTTTAGGTTAAGATCATCATAGGGATATGTATCAGAGTTAAGATGTACTTTTATATCTGTCAAATCACAATGTTGAAATTTGTTGGCACTGTTTCGAAGACCCAAAAGTAGGAAACGTGGTCTTTCGTTTTCGCTGGCTAACTTAACATTCCATAAAACTGTTGTACTTTCTGGAAGTGACGGGTAGTAATACATATCCCAACTTCTGAAAGATATATTTAAAGGATGGCGATTGTTAATTGTTTTAAACATCTGCAATTTGTAAGCGTCAGCAAGTTGAATGTGTGGTATTTTCCAAGAAATGTTTAAAATAGACAACTTAGTTTTTTCGGTTGATACATTAGATTTTAAAACTTGTTTATCATCTTTAGATCGCAAAAGAATCAATTCATGTTTAGAATTAACTATTATTTTATTAAAATCTTCAGCAAATCCAAGTAAGAATTTTAGTGGCATACAGAAATTGAAATAACCGTCTACAAGTGTAAGATCATCATTATTAAGTGGCGACCATCCTGCATTTACTAGATTATCACTTTCTGACTTATTCAGCGACACAAAGTTTTTTAATTCTGTTGCAATACCCAAATGACGTGTACGATCAATTTCTACACCATTGATTTCATATCGAATTTCGTCAAACAGATGTGCAATACAATTGTTTAAGAGACGTATAGATGTGGAAGCTGTTGAATCTTCCTTTGTTGCAAGCCCTTCAATGTATAGAAGACTTTCGCTTGGTAAAACATATAAATCTTGATTTTGAATTGTGATACGAATTTCATCATTATTTTTGAATGACTGTAGATATGATGTGTAGCTGTGATACTCCTTTTTTATAATTGAACTATCCAAATGTGGTTTTTGTAAAATATTAATAATATTACTCATTTTATAGAATTTTTCAGGCTCGATAGCTATATGATTAGCTCTATTTTTTTAATATAAATCCCAAATTTATTAAAAACTTTTTATTAACTTCACTAAGAGTGTTACTTAGTTCAGGCTTAATACCTTCAATTTTTCTTTTATACTTTTCTGATTGACTTTCACAGCGCGATGACTTTTCTGATTTGTATTTCGTTGTTGTTGATGCTAGAATGAAGTCGGACTTATTTTGCAACTCACTTTTATTAAATATAATCATTCTCTCATTGGCTTTAAATGTAATCTTATTGTTATTTTTTCACCGCGAAAGTTAATTAAATTTCCGTTTTGATCGACCACTTTCAAAACAAGACTATTAACTGATTTTGAATTCACGGGTAAATATATCACATTCGATGGCGCCTCTGTTATTTTATATCCTGGGCTAACGTTAAGTGAGAACTGATGTAAAATATGTGCAGACATGTTATTTATATATGATCCGCTTACAATATTACATTCAACGATTATTGTATTTATTTTTGTTATATCTATTGTTTTATCTGAGTAATGATCAATATCTGGTTCTAATACTCTTTCGCTAAAGCCCAATAAGGAGCCGATAGAGTTCTTTTTATTGAAATAAATGGAATCAGTTGTGCTTTTGATGAATGTTTGTAATGTATTATAATTTGCTTGTATGTCAAGGGTTCCTTTCTCATTCAGATTATGATATTTCTTTCTTAGTAATTCAGCTATATCAGCTAATTCATATGATCCAACAGGAATTTCTATTTCATGATTGCCAATATGAAATAAATTGTTTTCTACATCAACATTCGGAATTGAATGATATGTGTCAAAGCTTATTAAGCCACAAACATAATTTTCATTTAGTTCCATCGGTGGAAAATAGTTTGCAACAAGATATGAAGAGTTTCCGTTTAATGTGAGTGTTATTGACATTTTAAAGACTGATGAATGAATGAATTATTAATAACATCTGTTATGATTTTTATGATTCATTGCTTATATTAATCCAAGAGTTGTGTTCTGATGAAAATCCTAGCCATTTTACATACACCTTATTCCTTTTTCGTTTTAAAACTTTTTCTACTAAATATGTGTCTGGAAATTTAGTTCTCATTAGCTCGGGCTCGTAAAAACCACCTTTAATTTCATGACCTTGATAGTCTTGTAATATATAAGTATTAGGGTTTGTATTTTTTATAGTTTTAATTTTAAATATTTCTGTAGTCCAATTTGGTGTGTAACCTTTTTCAAATGTATGCTTATATTTACTTATTCGAACATTATCATTCACTTTAAATTTTGGTTTTTTAAATATTTTTAAATTGTTGTAAACGGTATCCAATAACAATTTTTCTTTTGAAGAATTCACTTCATTAGGTGACATTTTTATTGTTCTGTGATATGTGTTATTATATTTGTCAACAAGGTCTTGATATATGGTTATCCATTTATATGAACCCCGATAGCTAAACTCTTTCCACATCATTCCTTTTAAAGTTCTATTAAATCGTTCTACTATGGATGCCTTTAGAACACTATATGTTGAGTAGTGATTAATTTTGTTTGATTGCATTAGTTGATGAAACTGATTATTGAAAAATTCTTTACCATCATCTGTTTGTAAATTTCTTGGTTTTCGATTGTTATTAGTGAAAATACTCCTCATAGCATACGCTACACTCAGTGCAGTTTTATTTTTTACTGCTGCAACCCAAGCTTTTTTTGAGAAGGTATCTATTACTGTTAGAAGATAACGATATCCATTATTATATAACGCATAATTCCCCATTTCAACCAAATCAGCTTGCCATAAATCATCAATTCCTTTCATTATAACTCGTCTTCTTTTAAAATTTTTTCGCGCTTGTTTGTGTAGTTCATTAACTATTTCTCTTTTATCCTCGTTCATTTTGTATATGATTATTTTTTCTATGTCATTCTCATATATATATATCTTATAAAGTTTTGTTTACTTAGCCGTCTTAATTTTAGGCCATTCAAGTTTTCGTTTTTTCACATCATCCACATTAGTGTTTTTATCAATCCGTTTAAAAATAAAATCATCAATTTTATTAAATCTTTCTTCTATATTTTTTATAAAGTCTTTATTTGAAGAGTATATTTGACCCTTCACAGCTTTTTCAATAAGTGCAACATCTTCATCAATATTTTTTTTTATGTTTTCTTGTAATATTTTTATATCACTCCTAATAATATTTAATTGTGAGTCATATTCATTTTTAAGTTCTTCTATGCTAATCCATTTAAAAATATAGGCTTCAATCTCATTTAGTCTATTTTCGACTTTATTGGAGAGGTTCATATTTATATCATGGAACTGATCCTTTATAATCTTTATAGTAGTATATATCTTTTCTATATCTTTTGTTATGTTATTGATTTCTAAATTATATTGGGATATCCTTAACTTCGAGTTATTTAGATTATGCTTAATTGAACTTTCACCAAATTTATTTATATAACTCATTTTTAATATATTATGTTAGCTTCTCTTAATTCTTCAATGATGGAAATTATTTCATTTCTGTGATTATTATGACCAGCACTTTCCGATGAAATAAGTAAACGCATTCTGTCAACTAATTCATTCGGGTCATCCCAATATATATAGCTAGGCTTACGATTGTCTACAGATTTTAGCGATAATCCACTACCTTTCGTAAAAACATTTGTTTTAGTATTAAATAAATTTTTTATTATGCGAACATATTTGAACGCTCGTGTACCTTTAATTTGAGCTTTTGATTGATATTGTCGTTTATGTGCATTTGTACTTATTAAAATTTCTTTATATTTTTTTAAATCATTTTTATTGTAATGTAGGGGTTTTGAATGAAATAATAATTCAAATAATCCTGGAGTCATTTTCCACGTTAAATTCCCTATTTGAATTGAGTTATCCACATTAAAATTTAGCATATTATTTGCATAGCGCCATTTTCCACTTTCATCTATGTTGAAACCATAAACTTTATCTATCGTTTTGTTAGTCAGGAGCAATTCTATATTTTCCGCTAGTGACGATTTTTTACTACCATTTAACGCTTCTTGATCATAAGCTACAGCATCGTCATAATTATCAGAGCTATTATCGGATGGTAGTGATGGAAGTTGTGAATCTGTTATGTCATCATCATTTGACTGAAAATCATCTGATTGATAATCATAAATTTTTTCGATTTTCTTATTTGAAGGTTTTGTTATATCTTTGAATGACTCGTGCAATAAATCATCTGATTGGTAATCAGCATTTTTTGTATTTAAAGGTTTCGTTAGAGATTTAAATGTATCATCTAATAAATTGTCTGATTGATAATCATCAATTTTTCTAATAATCTTTTTCAAAGGTTTTGTTATAGGTGTAAATGTATCTTCCAATAAATTAAGTCTCTCTACTTCATTTAATTTAATATTTTTTAGTTTTTCCTTTAAAATCGCCCTTGTATTAACAATATCTTTTAATATTTTATTATTACTCATATCGATCTGATTTATATCTGAAATCAATCGGGCTTATATCTGATGTCGAACTGCTTTATATCTGATTGTGAACTGTTTTATATGAACTGCTTTCTATCTGCTATCGACCTGCTTTTTATCTGATTATAAACTGTTATGTATATATTTGTTAACTACTCCATATATTATTGTGAACTGCTTTTCTAACTATTCATGAAGTGATTTATATATCTTCCTTACAGTTGTATGAATTCATCAAAACCTTTCCTATATCGCCCTTTATTAATCAAATCGTCCTTATTGACAACCATGAATCCATATTTATCTTTCCAACACTCACTACATATATCCGTAAATTCTTTAAATGACATATCTCCAATAATATGATCATTATATATATGACGCAAATTCATTTCGTCCTGTTTAAATATTATTATCATATTCGCATTATCCCGAATAAGATGTTTGGGAATTTTCGTATATGTTTGACATAAATAAAAACAATCTATATTCTTATGTCTACCCATGCAAAAGTAATCTCTTATAGCCCCCTGTTTCCCACATATAACATCATCAAAGATTATTATTGAATGAGGGATGGCTTCAGTCGGGCTTAGAACTTCCTCATTTTCCGCAAATGTAAAAATATTTATTCCGTTTATTGGGTCTATCAATTTCTTTAGATAACAATATTTTGGTTGATACAAAGATTTTGAATATATGTAAATGTTTTTGAAACTAAGACCGTTGGGACTTTCTATTAAACTAATCATAACATTAGTTTTACCACAATTTGAGGGACCCACAATTAATGCTCGTATTGAATTTGGTAAAAGTGTACTATGTTTAATTTTAGATTTCTTGTCTTGAGCTTCATCAGCATTTCTTATTACAATTTGCTTAGCTTGCTTTACTAGTCTCATTTTGATAACTAAATGGGTTTTGATATAAATTTCCTCTTATATAACAAAACCTAATCATTTAAATTTTTAGTGTCAATCATATTAAACGTATATTATAATATAATATTATATATATTATATAATTAAAAGAAAAAATGAGTATAAACTATAGCAAAGGAGTTAAAAATAATCAGTATAATTTTGGAAGTGGTTTTGTAAACAACTTAATAAATAAATTACCTGTTGAACTGCATTTACCTGGTTATCAGTTTTGTGGACCTGGAACAAAACTTGAAAAACGTTTAGCGAGGGGTGATAAAGGGATAAATTTGTTAGACGCAGCTTGTAGGGAACACGATATTGCATATTCACAAACAAACGATATTAACAAAAGACATAAAGCCGATCAAATATTAGTTGAAAAAGCTTGGAAACGAGTACAATCTAAAGATAGTGATTTCAAAGAACGAGCACACGCTTGGCTCGTAACAAACGCTATGAAATCAAAAGTTAAGTTGGGGTTAGGTATGAATCATATCAAAACTCGTAAATCCAGAAAATCACAGAAGAAAAAATGTAAAAAGAGAAAAGCATGTGATAGAAAATTGTTTTCAACAACTGTTAAAAATACTCTAAAGCTCTTGAGAAACGAAAAACCAAACAATTTAAATGCCGCTGTTAAAATTGCGCGAAAAGCCGTTACTTCAAACTTTAAAGGGAAGAAGAGAGCTAATATTGCTATACCGAGAGTTATACCAATGCCGAAAATTGGTGGATTTCTTCCAATTATTCCAATCCTAACAGCTTTGTCAGCACTTGGAGGTTTGGCTACAGGTGGGTCAGCTATTATTAAGGCTGTTAATGATATAAAAAATGGAAAAGAACAACTAGCAGAGGCTACTCGACATAATAAACACATGGAATCAATTGCTATGGGAAGAGGTCTATATCTAAAACCATATAGATCTGGATATGGTCTGTACTATAAGCCAGCTCCAAAAAACTTTTAGATAAGCTACCCAATCGACCATTAACTGATATAGATTTGATGAAATATGGTAAACAACTAAGTAAATTTAGAGGAGTTTTTATGCGTGACCGTTTACCTAAAAAACCATTACTTCAAGAATGTGGTATTGTTAATTTAGATAATTTTCAGGGTCCTGGAACTCATTGGGTAGCTTATTATAAAAATCGCAACTATAAAGAGTATTTTGATAGCTTTGGAAACTTACAACCTCCAATTGAAGTAGTTAATTATTTAAAGAGACCTATTGAATATAATTATGAGCGAAAACAAAACTTTAATACATTTAATTGTGGTCACCTATGTCTAAATTTTTTATTCAATAAATATAATTTGAAATAAATAAAACACAAATAGTTATATTTTTATATTTAAACATAAATACATAATTAAAATTTTATTAAATTTTTTCTTTTTGTTTCATACTATAATCGTTTGAATTCAGTTGTAAAATATATAAATATTAATAAATAAATATTATATTATTATATTGATAAATATATAATAAATATTATACATATGTGGGAGGGGTTGTTATCGAAGCAGTCCACAAGTGTAACGGGACCCCTTTTCGATTCCCCTCCTTTCGTGTCTCAGTAGTTGATTGTTCAGTCCACCATTGGGATAGATCTACACGCGCTAATATCAGCGTTTGCTCTGGACTTTAGTGATTTCTGGGAGTCAGATTGTAATTATCGACTTCCATTTTCATCACCGGTGTCCATAGTAATTGCTAGCATATGACATAGACTGAGGTGTCCACCCATATAGACTCGACAACTAATATGTATCGACCCGGTGGTTCTGAGTCTAACTCATGTGCTAACCAAAGTTAAAAAATAATAAAAATATAAAAAAATTAACAATCAATTTCCATTAACAAATTATCGTCAGCAGAATCATTTATAAATTGGTCTATACAATCAGGTGACCTTTGATTGTCTATATGATCGATTTCCATTAGAAAATCGTCATTGCTATCGTTTATAAATGATTCTTGATAATGCCCCCAAGCAAGGGTTTTTACACTATTATTGCACACGTATCTTTTGTTGTCTAAATAACTTAAAGATACCTTATTGATTAAAGACGTATATAAAACATGTAGTTTTGACTTAAAAGTATACATACTTCTATAATATACTTTCTTATTATACAGACAGTTTTTGTAATCTAATAAACTTAAATTTCTAGATACATTACTTTTTATACCCTTTGCTTTCTTGACTTCATTCATATCTTCCATTTTGTATGAGTACATTTTCGCTCTCAACCCCACAAATTCCTTCATTACCCTACCATTATTTTCATCCTTCATCATGCCTAATATTTTTTTATTTTTTTGTGGAATACCAAATTTATTATTCGCTTCATAATCTGATGTATCAAACTTTCCATCAATATCGTTTATTATATCTTTATAAAAATCATCAGTTTCGATTGTGTATATGAACGAATCGGTATCCATATAATTCAGCTCTGCTTTGATATTATATTTTGGTAGTATATAACCATAATGAAAGTTGTACATCTTCCACTTTGAAAGTTCTAGTATTGTAAATCCTAAATAAATTGGTTTATTATAAAACGAATAACTTCTGTTTAGCTCCACAGCTATCATATTTTCCTCAAATATGCTGAATGAATGAAATTCTGGTTTGGCAATAAGGACACGAGCACCCATTTTCCTACCCACGCTTTCCCACTCATTAACAATTTTAACATTCTTACGCTTGTCAACGTTTTCCATTGTTTTACCGTATACGGCATTATTTAATAATTTGAAGAAATTTTTTTCAAACGTGTTTTGGGCGTTAGTTCTATGTAAATTATTTAATGAAATATATGGCTTTAACCAAGCTGATTGCTTAAATTTCAAAATTCGATGAATTTTTACTAACTTTAAACCATGTTTTAAACATTGTTGTAAATTTTTATAATATATTACATATCCATATTTATTGTTTAAATCAACAATTAATTTCTTTTCTTTAGAATTTGGAGGATTTTTATTTTCACTACAAAAAGGTAAATTATTATGAATATCATGAATTTGTAATGGATACAACAAATCAACTTCTAATATATATCCAGTAGCTGAGTCTTCTGGTATACTATCCAGACAAAAGTTTTCAATATCTGTTTCCCACTCAAAATTACCTTCTGGTAGCGCTTCAGACATTGCCCAACCATACAAATTATTTGCATCTAAATACATTAAATACTTAGATGGTAGATTCTCATTGTAATCATTCATGTATTTGTTGTTTGCAATAGAATGCCGTTGAGAGCACTGTACTATTCCTCCTCTTATCCCCTTTTGTATAAAATGAATCATTTCTATGTCTATCAACAACTCTAATTTAATATCTGTTATTTTTAACATCGCGTCCCAAGAAAGTCCTGGGGCTGTATAGTAATGACAGGGGTCTAATTTATAAATATTTTTGCTAATAAATCTAAAGTTTTCAAAAACATCTGTTAACAACAAAACATCAGTTTTCAAATACAATAATAAATAATCTTCTAAAGTTGAACAATCAAACGTGCTCCATACTTCTTTAGCATGGGCGTAATCTTCTTGAGAACAGTCTTCATCAGTTAATTTATTATAAAAGCTCTCTATATTCGGCAAAGAAGTTTCTTTAAGTTTTTCTATAGTATTTAAATAGCTGTATGGAAAGACACCTTTTCTAATAAGCAAATTAAATTTACTTTCGTTTTCTCCAAATATTGATTTTACTACTTTTAAATCTTGCTTAGCTAAATTTTCAACCAAATCATTTAAGCTTGCTGGTAAAAATCTATAGGAATCTAAAAATCGAATTTCAATGTTAGCACTATTCTCATCAGTTATAGTTTTAGAGAGAGATATATAAAGCTCTTTATTGAGTGGAATAATATTTATAGGGCCATCATTTATATTATTTAGCTCCTTCACAAATAAATGGCAGTCATAACCAGAAAAATTGTGGAAAATTACTGGAAAGAATTTTGGCACTTTGTAATTAAGATTACACAAACTATGTGCAGCGCCTCTATATTTCCCACTCATATGACAATGATCCCTAACTTTTGAATCATCTAAAATAACTTTAGAACAAATGTGACATATATTGGTCGAATGGTAGTCTAAATTTTCTTCTTCTGTTAGGGGTAGCATGGGTTTTACTATAGATAAATAATTATTACTTAAATATTTTACGTCTTTAATTAAACTCTCTATAAACAGTGTAGGTGAATCTAAACCTTTAAAGCTACATAGCTTATTTAAATTGTCGTTAAAAGTACATTTAATGAAATATGATATAGCATAGGGCACATGTCTATCAACTAATGTTGTTGAAGAAATATCACCACACGGAATGCAAGTTTGAATATTTTCAAATATGCATTCCGAATCTGCGTATATTACGAACGGTACATCTATACTATTACTATAATTACTAAATTGTATTGTAGACTTATCTGCTTGTGGTGTATATGCAATTTGTTTTTTACAATGTTGCCTATGAATTTCTAATTGTTGTTCATGGTGAAAATTCTGTAGACAATCATCACATAGGATAATGCTTCCATGATGAGCTGTCTGTTGAGCTCTAATGAATCTGAAAAAATTACAAAATGGATGTATGAATAAATAAAAAATAGTATAATAATGAAAACTAAAAAGAAATTTATAATTTTATTCGTAATCATAACACTTACCTTGATATATTTTTTATATAAACATAGTGTGAAACTATGTTTCCCTCAACTTTTTTCTGCATAAATAAAAGTTGGATATGTTTAGATTTTTTTCCTTTTGTTTTATAATAGGGTCCCACAATCAAGTCTTTTTCCATGTCATATCCAAAGACATTTACACTAATATTCGGATTATTAGTTTCAAAAATTTCTATATCTTTTATTTTTAGTGGGAAGCATAAGCCACTAAAATTTAAGCAAAAGCCGTTAAAGAAAATTTGTTGTTCATCAATGTTGACGCCATAACTGCTTGTTCTTTGAGAATTTCTATGGGTTGCTAAGGCTGATAGTATTGCCCATTTGAAGCAAAATTCATCATTGTTTTGTACATTTATGCATGCTTTTTTTAACTTTATTTTATTTGGGAGAGGAATGAAACTGGAACCCTTTAGTGGTTGGTATCTATTTAGGTTTATATGAAGTTTTAAAAGTTGAACTAGAGTCCAACCACTATCCCGCTCTTGAAAGTCTTCCATTTTTGTTAATATTCTTTGAATATTATAACCATATTCATCGGCAAACTCTTCTATATGGAAAATTTCCTTCATTTTCGTTTGAAAATGTTTCACCTCTATTGGGGTATTTTCTAAGTCATTTACATTGGGGCGAGCATATAATCCATATATCTCCATATTAAATTTAAGAGCATCATTAGCCTTTAAGAAGTTGTCAACTTCTCTCTTTAACGGTTCCTCAGCTTCCTTCATAAGCATCTCCGGTAGAAGACATTCTTCATTACTATTTTCATATTCTAGTGTTATAATCCTCTTTTTAAAAGCACTTTTTAGTAGCTTTACAACACTTTTTTTTGAGTTCGAAGCATGAGATCTTTCATGCTCCCTGAAATTTTCCTCACTTTGAAAAGCTCTTTGACATTCTGAGCATTCTAGCTTGGTTGGTATTCTTTCCATAATATCACAATTTTTTTTGGAAATTCACTAAAGATGTTTAAAAAATTAATTTTTTTGTATAGTAAAATTACTTAACAGTCTATATCACAATGTCGATCAAATTCTTGTGTATTCGTAGTGATAAAAATTAATATTAAAATCAGTTTTACTAACCTGTTATGAATCAGAATTATAAAACACAAATATAATTTTTTTTCTTTTCTTTGGAAACAATCTTAATACATTGAATAATAAAAAACCACAAATTAAAAGTTTTATAAATCTTTTTACTTCGAATAATTTTACATAAATCTTACTATGTTGAATAATTTCACAGAACTAGAATTTTGTTCGAAAAAATAGCTGATTTTATACTTTTCTAGAGGCACTACTACATACACATATACTGTTAATCACCCTTGTTTAAACATTTTTCTTAGGTAACAAAAGCATCATAACACATTTATGCGCTCATAAAATATTGCATTTAAACATTGAAGTAGAAAAAAATGTGTGTCCTTCAATAAAAATAGTTAATGCACCCACACACTACGACAAAAATAAGTGAAAGCAAGCATACGCATGTCTTTCGTTCTTAAGAAATTTTCCTGAAACGGATTTTAAAATTTTATTGCCTTTCCATACCCTTTTTTTGCTTAAGTAACAAACATACCATACCAGATAACATTGAAGTAGAAAAAAATGTGTGTCCTTCAATAAAAATAGTTAATGTACCCACACACTACGACAAAAAATAAGTGAAAGCAAGCATACGCATGTCTTTCGTTCTTAAGAAATTTTACTGAAACTGTGTCCTTCAATAAAAATAGTTAATGTACCCACACACTACGACAAAAAATAAGTGAAAGCAAGCATACGCATGTCTTTCGTTCTTAAGAAATTTTACTGAAACTGTGTCCTTCAATAAAAATAGTTAATGTACCCACACACTACGACAAAAAATAAGTGAAAGCAAGCATACGCATGTCTTTCGTTCTTAAGAAATTTTACTGAAACTGTGTCCTTCAATAAAAATAGTTAATGCACCCACACACTACGACAAAAAATAAGTGAAAGCAAGCATACGCATGTCTTTCGTTCTTAAGAGTTTTTCCATACAAACAAATGTTTAAATTTTACTACCTTGTCATAGAAAGATTAAAAACAACAAATGAAATAAAATAGGAAATAATGCAGCATATTTTTGACCTTATTTCTTGCTCATGCATGTTTAACTTTTCAATTAATTTTGAATTGTTCTATACTTTTTCTTAAAATGCGAGCCTACGCATGTCTTAAAATGAAAAATAAATATATAAAGCGAATAAAATGCAAGTCTACGCATGTGCAAAAATAAATACATAATCGAGATTCATTTCACATTACCACATATGTACATTTATTGTTTTATAATATACAGATTTACAAAAATACAAAACTAGTTTCGTTTATTAAAAAAATTAGCTGTAGTTTAGTTCGAATATTGCAGAACCATTTGGCGATTGTCGTCCTTTGTAAATAATTGTCCAAATTTTTTCATTCATATTGGCTAAGTAAGGATCCTCTCTGTTTAAATATTTAACCATTCTTTGAGGTAGATAAAACCATTTATTGTTCTCCAAATATGCTATGACTTTGGATCCATATTGTGTAACCTTCCACTCAAAATTTAAAATTTTTAATGGTTTATTTAAGGGAATATCATCAATTTTCGTGTACTCTGATTTTATTCCTTGGGCTATGTTAATTAACTGTTGATAGATCTAAAAGCAATCAAATAAAAACAATCATATAATATGTATAAATATTTGTATATTTTTTCTACAGCATCTATATAATAAATAAAAAAATTTTTATATATTATAAAACTGTATACTTACCATTTTGTTTGATGCGAAAATCTGCTTTAACTTTTGTTTAATGTGATTTCAAGTAACTGTGAAGAACAATAAGAAACAAAAAAATCTGAACGTTCTTTTATATCAATTTGTGCTGGATAGTAAAACTCTTATTTTAGGTTTTAATAAAAACTACTCAAATGAGAATCTCATTGACATGGTGCGAAAAAATATCTCATTTGAATTTCTCTTTATTGTAAAAGCATACACATGGAAAAATATATGAATGCATGTGTAACAGAATTATCATATTTTTCTCATTATATGACTCAGTATCTCTATAAGTGTATTTTCCCCATACGTGTATTTTTTCCATAAGGAGGCCAAATCTAGTGGGATTCTAATTGGTGTGCCAGAATGCCCATACGTGTATTTTTTCCATAAGGAGGCCAAATCTAGTGGGATTCTAATTGGTGTGCCAGAATGCCCATACGTGTATTTTTTCCATAAGGAGGCCAAATCTAATTAGATTCTAATTGGTGTGCCAGAATGCCCATACGTATATTTTTTCCATAAGGAGGCCAAATCTAATTAGATTCTAATTGGTGTGCCAGAATGCCCACAAATATACTACTGTAGTAAAAGCGAAAATCCAATGTTTTCAGAAATATTTGCGGAGAAACTTTTACAAAAATTGAAAAAATTAAAGAATAAAAAGTACGTACTATATAATGAAGATGAAATATTTAAATATATAACGGCCGATAATTAAAATTAAAAAAATATAACAGCATGCATAACAATGATATTGAAATAATTATATACAAAATGCCAAAAAGAGTAAATGACAATATAAAACAGTATAGATTGATAGAAGAATACCATAATTCTCCACATAGTGGACATTTCGGAATTAAAAAGACCCTAAATAAATTAAAACAAAAATTCATATGGAAAAATATGAACAACATGGTTAAAAAATATGTAAATACATGCATTTCATGCCAGAAAAACAAACAAATAAGAAATACAAAAGAACCTCTCGTAATAACAGACACACCAGCAAAAAGTTTCGACACTATAGTAGTAGATACAGTAGGTCCTCTAAGACCATCACAATCGTACAGATACATACTTACAATGCAATGTGAACTTACGAAATATGTCATTGCCTATCCTATCGAAACCAAAGATGCAAAATCAGTAGCTAAAACTTTGGTAGAACAAGTGATACTAAAATATGGTTTATTTAATATTCTCAAGACAGACAAAGGTACAGAATTCACTAATGAATTAATGAAAGAGATTTGTGAATTATTAAAAATAAAACAGAACTTTTCAACCCCATATCATCACGAAACACTAGGAACAATAGAGCGAAACCACCGAGTTTTAAACGAATATTTCTTAAATTTTGTAGAAGACAACAATTGGCATGAATGGATACCTTATTATACATTTGCATTTAACACAACTCCTAACACGGACACAAATTACTCACCGTACGAATTAGTATTTGGTAAATTACCACGACTACCAGGTGACGAATTAGAAAGAAATACCAAAATATATAATTTTGATAACTACTGTAATGAACTTAGAGCTAGATTGCGACACTCTCTAAAAAGAGCACGTGAAATAATTTTAGAAGTAAAAAACAAAAGAAAAATAGATTCTTTAAGAAAACAAAATAGTATAGACATTCAAATAGGCGACTTAGTTTTAGTTAAAATTGAGAATAGAAGAAAAAATGAACCACCATACAAAGGTCCATATAAAATACTAGATATAGACAACTCAAACGTACTCATAGAATTAGAAAATACAAGAACAAAATTATTGCAAAGGAATATGTTAAAAAAATACATAAATTAAAACAAAATCTATATATATACATACAAATTTATAGATTTTATATTTAAATTTTATTACACTTTATAACAATTTATATACTTTTAAGATAAACACACATACATATTTGTAACATGAGCTATTGACAATCACACGGCAAAACCATAAACATCTAAACTTAATTCCATTTTATTTTTAATAATACCCAAATCTAAAAAGGGTAAGGGTGTAGTGTATGTACATTCATGTACAGCACTGTAACTTATTAAATTGTAACATAAGAACTTTTGCATTTTTTTATTACTTTGGCAATTGTAAACAAACCAACTCACACGCGAAGCAACGAACTTTTTGTGTGTCGAAGAATGTGATTAGACTGCACAAAATTTATAGTTCAATGTACATTGCCATGGTATAATGTCAATAACTCATGTATGTAGATAAACATACATATACATATACATATTGATAAAATACATAGGCAATAAGTATCGAAGAAATTATTGATGAATAATCAATAAAATAGTATTTAAGTAGAATAAGTTGTTGAATAAAATTAGAATTAATCTAGACTTACAACCAAGAAGTATTTCGAACTTAATTCTCAAAATATAACGGAGTATTAACTCTAAGATATATCGGCAGAGGTGCTTTGTAAAAAAACCTTAAAGGCGTTTTTTTTTTTGCTAATATATATCGGCTGGAGAGCTTTGAAATACTCAATCATTTTTTTTCAAAAAAAATTAAAATTTTACTACATTACTTTTATTTATTTATTTTTTTTGAAAATTGTGAAAACAAAATATGGAATTTCAATTCAAATTCAAGGGTTCAAAAGCTTTTAATTTTATACCGATTCTTTGCGGAAGCTCCTTATACTCATCTTTAACATAAGTATAAGTAATAAGTATGTGTTAGTGACTATTTCCAAGAAATAATTATGTAGTTACGTGCTTTTGGTTTATATAATAATTGCACTTGTAGTTACATTCTTTCGGTTTTCGCTTATAAAATGTCTAATTTTTATTATATGAGAGTAAAAATAGGTGGGGCATGGATGGATGTTGCTGATATGCATTATAATCAATCAAAAAACCGATTTCTCATTTTTTGTTGGTTACATGGTTTTGGATTTTAGCTAACGATATGTAGCATTGCATAAAGATTGTGCTAACAAACCGTAAATTAATGACAGTATAAAAATATCTTTTGCGTTTTATTTATTTTTAATTTAATTTTTGTAGAATTATATGTATATGTTTCTTAGCTTTTTCGTTTTGCTTATTGTTATTTGCAATAAAGCTTAAGTTTCTAAAAAATTAATTTTATTTTTTATTTTAACCCTTATATAAGATAAGATAAAATAATTTTAAATTTTATTTGCAATCATTTTTTGCTAAAGACAATATTCCAAGAATTTGAGACTATCGATAGCACCGAAAAAAACTATCGAATGGCGCGACTATCGATAGTTTTGCAGCTCTACTACTCCTTTGAAATTTAGCAAGCTAATACTATGTTCACACGGGAACATGAACCACTTGGTTCGCTCCCCGAATCTGGATTGCGAATCATGTCGTTCATACGACTCATTCGTGGTTGCTTTTGACAAATCTTTTTGATGTACATACATACATATATACAAACATAAATACATGCGTGAATAGTTGGCACGAGTTTTATATTCAGTGTTATTTGGTTTTTTACAATAGATAGACATATTATGTAAAAATTAATAAAATGTGTTATAATATTTTTAATTCATACACACATCTATTTTTTTGGTTTGTTTTTGTTTAGATGTGCATATGTACATGTATGTACATGTGTGTACTTATTTGTTTTGATAGCTATGTAGTTCAGATAAGTTAGCGATAATTGGTTATCAAAACTAGCGATGATAGAATTTCTTCATGGTTCGCAGCTAGATTCAAAATTAACCGTCTAGGTTCGCTCTCAAAAATTGGTATGGCGAACCATGTCGATTCAATCAAGATTCGACCACGAACCGTGAATGACAGAGCGAACCTCGATAATTGCTATCCTTGTGAACATGCTATAATAAAATAAATTTTTTGATCACTGTTGCCGTCAGATAGCTCTTAAATTTTTATAAACAATTTATTTATCGTGACTTTAAAGTAAAAAAAAATAGAATGAGATAAATTATATAGACAATAGAATGAGATAAATTATACAAGTTGTACATATGTATGTATGTATGTATGTATGTATGTATGTATGTATGTATGTATGTATGTATGTATGTATGTATGTATGTATGTATGTATGTATGTATGTATGTATGTATGTATGTATGTATGTATGTATGTATGTATGTATGTATGTATGTATGTATGTATGTATGTATTTTGTTTTAAGAAATCAGTTTTCTTAACGTGGGTTTTAAAGATATTTTTCTGAATGAGATCGTCAATCTACACCTACCCACTCATCAATGTCGGTATCATTCCTGGAACATGAAAAAATACCAGATGTTCCAAATAAACGTAAAAATTCTGCTGGAACTTCATAGTCGAAACAACATTTGCTATGACATCGAAGTCCATACCTAAAACAAAGAAATAGTATGAATAAAATGAGCTAAAAGGGTTTACTAAATTTTTATTTACTTACTTACATTCACCATTTGAGTTTGCAATCGATTTCTAAGTTTTGATTTAGTTGGCTAAAAACGCGTTCAACTTCGGCGTTAGATCAGGCATACATATAATTTTTAAGCAAAATTCAACCAATTCTTTATATATTTTATTTCCCCTGCAGAGTCCTCATAATCTAAAACTTCGAACCAGAAAGTGGTAGTATCCGAAATAAAATTCCGTCTGACTATATTAATATTTTTAAGCTGGTTTAGTATATTTTGAATATATTCTGGAATACACCCTAATTATTCTAAGCATGGAATAACATCTTGTTGATTTGCCTGAAATATGTTACGAACTGAAAAGTAATAAGAAATTTTTCAGCTAAAAAATCCACTGGCGGTTTTTTTAATAGACTTCCAGGTAAGGACAACAATGTACAGTTAAATATAGCGGGAAAACCGCCGTTTTGGCAACACTGTTTATGATTCTCACACATTTGTTATTGTAAATCAGAGTTGCCCTTGTGTTTATGAAAGAATTGCGGTGCTTTTTTTGGGCAGATTTCTAACAACGAAATATAAATGAGTTTTCAAGATGTTGTAAATGGCATAATATAAGCAATGTCAGTGAATAAATTACGAATACCATACTAAAGATAACATAAAATTGGAGGTTTCGGTAGATTTTAAGGAAAATGTTTGTAGGGAAAAAAGTTTTTTTATGACACTCCTGGTTAGAATATTTACGAGTAGTATATGTAAAAAGCCGAAAAAGCTTCGTAACCGTGGTAAATGGGCGCCTATCGCTGCTCTAAACATATAAAATTTTCCATTACGCCATTTAAATCCTGTTTGGATTTTTCAAGTTGTTAACACTTCTTATATTTTCGATTAATTTCTTTATATGAAATTAAACTCATAAAGAACTTTTTCAAATCCTACCAAAATTATAAAATTTTGTTTACTGGATCCGATTTAACGATTTAATTGTTAATCGAAATAGCCATTTCTAAATTAATCGAACAGTTGATCGGGTAGTAATTATTCGGTTAACCTATTACCGATTAAATACCATAGTGGATATAAAGCTGTATTTTTTATCTTTTAAAATTTTGTTTGCAAATAGTACGTCACTTCACAAAAAATTTGCATGTGGTTGTTTATAATTAAAAATTGCTCTCGTATTTGCGCTTTAATTTAAACCCAATATCGTAATGTTCTTTCTCCTAAATTAACTTCTTTGAACTCACATCAATATAGTAAATGAAGCAGAAGCAAATTTGGGCGAAATTTAAATTTCTAAGCAAGAGATTGTCTGGTAAAGTTAACAGCGCGTTAAACAAAATTGCATTCAGATTGAATCCGTGCTGAGATGCAAATAGCTTGTGTGAATTTGAAGCAAAAAAAAAAATTATATTAAAAAATAAAAAGTCTGAAAAGTATTCTAAAAATATCCTTCAAATAATAATAAAAAGGAACAAGTTTATTATGTAATTATTGGTTGACTTAAAAAGTGATTTGTTTCTACGTTTCTTCTGCTGATTGTTTTGAAAATCAAGTAAATAAAGCAATAAATTTAATAAAATGAATTGAAGCTGTAAAAGTACAGTTGTCAAAAAATAAATAAAATTTAAGTCTCGTGAATCGTACTTCTGTATACGTACTATGTATGTTTATGTATAAAGTTTAGCTTAAAGAAAACAAAAATTTATCAGCAAAATAATACGAGTACATTCAGTTTAATTGGCATTTACACTTATAGTATATAAAATGAAATACATATAAATTGAAATGTACATAGTAAATAAGTTTTTATTATGAAATTCAAATAGATAAGCCACATTCCCGTATTAGTCAGATTTACAGGTTTTAGTCAGATATTACAAGAAAATATTCAAACCCTGAAGATTTGAAGAAAAGCTTAGCAGTAGTGTTCTAAGTGTATTGAGTAGTGGATACCTATTATCGAGTATTTTTTTCGCTGTACTCAACACTGAAAAATAATTACTTTCCCAGTTTTTGTTTACATATATGTCGGTTAGGTTAGGTTGCAGAGGCCGCCAGCTGCAAGCAGCCGGCCCACTTGGGACTAGAAAAATAGGTCGCTTTGTGATGCCTGTTTATTATGTACATATAACTGCATACATACGTATTTTGAATTGTAAAATGAGCGGTCAAACTCAAAGAATATCAACCCTATTCCTCCACACCAATACCAAACAAAATATGCCACATTTCATGTATGAGTCATATTAAAACCACATAACAGCAACCGGTTTTGGGCAGCCTATACAAATAGATAATTGGTCACACAAAAGGTGTGTTCAATTGCTTTGTGATTTTAGAAACTCCTTAGTAAAAGCACCAACAATGCTATATTTCTATTTAATTGTAATTTATTTAGGATCAGGTAGGACTCTAAGATATACAAAAACTCTTCTACTTCTACTGGTCCTACTGATGGCCACACAAGTCTTATTGAAAAATGACTACGCACACTAAAAAAATCAGTTTTCGCTACTCGTTAGGAATATTTCAGCTACAAAATCGCTCAGCATATTAGTTACTAATGTTGAAGATAGACCAATAAGGGCCCCCATAGAAAACTTCAAATTGTTTTGGTGCAATTTTTTTAATTGTTCTGAAATTTTTAACAACTAAGGTCAATTTATTTCTCCAGATACTTGCCTTTAATTTATCAATACATATTTCTTTTAGTTATTTACATATTTATTTTAACTTATACATACATATGTATATACACCTTGATAAGCCACATTTTTATGTTTTCCTTTTTATATTTTTGCAATTTTTGTATTAACGTTTACATCCCATATTACACATGCATTTATTTTGCTTTAAACTTTCTTATAAATGATTACTGATATTAATTTCAGTTCGAAAGACAATATTTTTGCCATGATAAGAGTTCTTGCAAAACAGAAAACTGGACTTAATATATTTCATATTAACGCACAAAGTCTTAAGAAAAAGATTGACGAATTTCGATACATTTTCACTGCATTTGCTGTGGATGTTATTTGTGTGTCTAAAACAGGTTTCGATTTGAAAATTGATGACACATTGGAGGTGAGGCAATATAAGTATGTATGTCAGCTATTGTTCAAAAGTCAAAGCCAATCCCTCTAGCCAAATTGAATACAAATTTTTGGAATTAATAATGGAAGACAAGAAAAAAATTACTGAGAGAACACTGAAGATGGCACATAGCCGAAACCGGTCTGTTTATCAACCAAATTTGATGTGGGATGACGGAAATTCATTCCAAATTGCATCAAACCCCGTCGGAAGAAAAACACAACACTTAAAAAAATTCTTCTTGCTTGCATTTATCGACCACATCTTAACATACATACTACTGATTTAATGATGAAAATTGAATCCTTATCGCTGTTGTATAATAATGTTATTATTGCAGGCGACTTCAACAGCAATTTACTAACTGATAATTCACTATCTGTTGATATGCAAACACCTGGGCCAGTTAACACAATAGTTCCTACCCATTATCCAAATGAAGTGCATAGCTTGCTTGGCGTCTTTTTTGTTAACAATACAAAGAAATTATTGTTATATGACCAAGTAGTCTTTTCAAGGCATCACCTTACTTTCATTGCATTATCCACACTGGGGATGATTGTTATACCTACCGCGATTTTAGCAACATTAACTATAATATTTTATATCAACGCATTGATTGTATCAAATGGCATCTCATCTTTAATATCTATTAATAATATGATGTAAATGTCCAAACCGTTTCCTTTCAGAATAATATTATTGATTTGTATAGTGATTTTGTCCAAGTTAAAACTAAAACTATTAATACAAAACAGCCACAGTGGTTTAATTCATATATAAAACGTTTAATTGGCACTCGGAGCTTAGCTTATAGCAGTTGGAAAAGCTTCAAAACTCCAGAGCACCATACGATGTACAAATCCGCTCGGAGAGATGTTGTTAAAATCATAAGTATTGCAAAGTCTGAGTATTACGAACAGAAATTCTCATCGGCATTAGATAGCAAAAAAAGTGGAAAAATATTCGCGAAATAGGTATTAGAAATAGTAGAAACTCCAATGTAGACGGAAACGAATTAAAATACAAATTCGTCAATGTTCCAGTTGCAATACAAAATGTAAACGAGTATGCCAAACTTAACATTCTGCCATTTGAATACCGTTTTAGTTTCAGATGTGTGGATCAAGTTGAAGTTCTAAAAAGCTTATTTGTCATAAAATCAAATGATGAGGATCTTGATGGCATAAATCGTAGATTTTTCAAGATTTTTGTTCATAAACTCCTCCCATTTTTGACGTGTTTGTTTACTTCTATTTTAACTAAGTCAGTTTTCCCTGATGTGTGGAAAAAAGCCAAGATTATTCCAGTTCCCAAAAATAACAATGATTTCAGGTCGATATCCATACTTCCATTTCTGTCTAAAGTTTTAGAAAATATCATGAAACCACACAAATTTGTGAATATTTGAGTAAACATAAATTTCTCACTGATTATCAATTTGGATTTAGACAGGGAAGGAGCTGTACCGCTGTTTTAATCGATGTGGTGGAAGAACTTAAGTCTAAACTAGACTATGACATGGTGCCTTTCCATCTAATGCTAGATCACAGTAAAGCTTTTGATACTGTTAAACATTCTATCCTACAAGAAAAGCTCCAAATTTTTTTAATTTTTTTTCTACAGCTGGCAAACTCATTCTATCATACCTCCTAAATCCGTTTTCTTCAATGGTCTGATGTCAAACTTTCTTGAAGTTGACAGAGGGGTTCTACAAGGCTCTATTTTGGGTCCTCTGCTGTTTTATTTGTATATAAATGACTTTCCAGACGTATTACATTATTGTGGAATACAAATGTATGCTGACGATGTGCAATTGTACTCAAGTACCAAAATAGACAATGTTAGTTCTTGTATTGATTACATTGGCCGTCCACGAATGGCTTATGCATAAATCCATCAAAACCATAATGCAGTTTTATATCCAGGAATAATAAAAACACTTAACAACGCTCTATTACTAATAAACAACAATAAAATCGAATTTGTTCCATCTTCTCCAAATTTACAATTTACGCTCAACTCTGAAATCTCATGGTTTAATTACATTTGTATAACGCAGGAAAGGTACGCGGAATGCTAAGAAACCCTTGGGCTATTCAAGCTTTCACTCCACTTAACGATTGCTATTAGCTAAAATTTATTTAATACTAGTTTTATTATATGGATGTGAAATATTTGCAAATTGGCATGCATCGACTTACAATAATATAGCAAGATATGTATTTAACCGAAGTAGAACTGATACCATTTCACCGTGCTCCTTTCATCTGCATGGTATGAGTTTTAATGCCTTACTCAAATACAACTGTTGCCTTTTGTAACGCATATAATTAACACAATAATTACTACTAGCTGCTATTCTTTGAACTGGAAAAATGGTAAAATTATACCTGTTCCTAAAACTTTTACATAATTTAGACCTATTGCTATTTTACCTTTTATGTCCAAAATATTTGTAAAGGGTTGTTCACAACCAAATAATACGTTTTGTAAATGATCAAAATTTGCTGAGTGAGCAGCAGTCTGGTTTTCGCAGCAAACATAGTTGCATCACTGAATTAGTAGATGTTGCAGAAGACATAAGAAAATTAATTGACGAACAGAAAACAAACCTCTTAGTACTCTTAGATCACTCGAAAGCCTTCAATAAAGCCTCAAATACAACTGTTGCCTTTTGTAACGCATATAATTAACACAATAATTACTACTAGCTGCTATTCTTTGAACTGGAAAAATGGTAAAATTATACCTGTTCCTAAAACTTTTACATAATTTAGACCTATTGCTATTTTACCTTTTATGTCCAAAATATTTGTAAAGGGTTGTTCACAACCAAATAATACGTTTTGTAAATGATCAAAATTTGCTGAGTGAGCAGCAGTCTGGTTTTCGTAGCAAACATAGTTGCATCACTGAATTAGTAGATGTTGCAGAAGACATAAGAAAATCAATTGACGAACAGAAAACAAACCTCTTAGTACTCTTAGATCACTCGAAAGCCTTTAATAAAATTGATCACAAACTTTTATGTAATAAATAAAAAAACATGTTTATGTTCTCCACAACAGCTACATAATTGGTATGAACATACCCATCAAATAGGTCGCAGTTTGTTCAAAATGGCAACCAAAAGTCCAATCTTCTACAAGTTAGTAGAGGATTACCCCAAGGTTCAATCCTTTGAAGTTTGCTATCCTCGTTGTACATTACTGATCTGCCGAAACAACTTCGTCACTGAAAAGTGAGACTGTATGCTGACATTGTTCAGATTTATATTGCATGTGATTCATCGGAAATTAAACAATGCACCGTAATATTGAATGCCGAACTTCAGCGTATCTATTGTTGAGATAATGCTAATGGTCTTAGTATCAATCCTAGTAAATCCAAATAACTGGTTATTTAAAAGCAACCAACAAATGAAATCATACCCGAACTATTGCTTAACAGAATTCGTTTGGAAAAAGCAGATTCAGCAAAAAAATCTTGGCGTCATTTTTAATAAAAATCTATCTTGGTCCAATCACGTTAATTACGCTTGTGGCCGTGCATATTTCATGCTTAGAAGTCTATGGGCGACACAATGTTGCACAACAATTAGAATTAGAACGCTTTTTGCTAAAACATATTTAATATATATTCTGATGTATGGATATGAATTATTTGGCAGATGTGATGCCACTAGCAACCGAAAGCTTAATATAGTATACAAAAGTATTATTCGATTATTCGAAAAGATTTGCGTTTACAACAGCTTTCGCTTCAAAATTATACGGTATACAATTTGAAGACATATTTAAAACAAGGGCGCTCATATTTTTACATAAAATCGTATATACACAGCACACAGCAACCACTTCATCTTCATAGTAGGTTAAGCTTCTCGAGATCTGATCGGGGTAGGAGACTCATTTTGTTTAAATACCAAAGCTTGGTTTCTGATTGGCAATTTTACATTACCGCCATCCGTCTTTGGAATTCCCTCCCTTCTAACTTGGAATTAGAAAGTTACGCATAGAGATTTAAGAAGGAATTATTTTACTATTTCTCAAGATAATGTTATAATTTTTTTTTTAAATTTGTTTTTATATACGAGTATGTTTTCATTGATTTATTTCTTGCTTATTATAACTATCTAGCTTATTATAACAGCTGAATTAAGAGTTGAGCACCAAAAGTTAAAGTGTGTGAAACGGGGCTTATACAAAGAAAGAAAAACATGGTCACTTTTGCATTGATAGCATTTAAAAATTGGTATGTGCAATAATTAGACGGCTTTTGTCCCGGTTCAGACTATGAAAGTTTGCTTTCTGAAATTTTCTGTAATTATCCTTTGAACTTTTTCATTGAAATTTTTTGTAATGAAATTCAAGATTTTTGCATGTTTATCTTCACATTTTTTTTTTGAAAAAAAGTAAAAGAAAATCAAAAATAAAGCTGCAGCTATTTTCAGTTTGACAGTTACGAATAACAAAACAAAAGAGAATTTCAAAGAACATGAAAGAGTGTACCCCTTCCCAATCTTCTCTCCCCGTACACTTAAAAACTAACACTTTCAGAAAGTAAAATTTCATAGTGTGAACCGTGGTTTTACACAGTCAAAGTTTACTTTGCAAAGTTTTAATTCAGCTGGAAGAGAAACAAAGAGACGAATATTTTCTAATTCTGGGTGAATTTAACTTTGCAATGTAAACTTTGACTGTGGAAAAACCGCCTAACAAAAGTATTAAGATACAAACTTAATAAGTTAGGGAGTCAAGTTTACAAGATCAAATAATTTTGCACACTAACTTGATAAACTACAAAAGTCACAGCTTCCTTGTCATGAGCAACTCATTAACAAAAATACCGACATAGGCTAGTGTGGTCCAGCGGAGGCGACAATAAATTGCGAGAAAAATCCTCAACCTGCCAAGGAACATGAATTTTTTGACGAGCATGTGGGGAAATGGGTAGCAGGACTAGCAGCTCCGCTGGAAGTCTTAGTCTATTTAGTGTATAACTTTTTGTTTGTAAATAAGAAAAATAATTAAAAAGTGTTGGAAAACACTAAGTTACCTGTTGCAACTGCACTGAAAATAATTAACTTTATGAGCATGCTCTAAACTGTAAATTATAATTTATAAATATATTTGTTGTTGGTTTGAAGTCTTTACTATCATAATATATGTAGCAAAACAAAACAAAATGTCACCAAATTTGACCTTTAGCCAAGAACAGTGGGCTGGGAGACCATAGTGCGCTGCGCTGCGCTTATTACGAACTTTTCTTATAACTATCTAGTTTTGCATTTTCACGGAGTTCGTTAGAACAGAGTTTTACAGTATGCCAAATTGAACTAACAGTAATTGAAATCCAGGTGTGTTAAATACGCCTTGTTGGATACCTATTTTTACACTCACACTTTGTTACTAATTTACTCATACTTTTAAAACTTGACACGAACTTGCTTTTGAAATTCTCTTCCCAGTCTAGTGTTTTAATCGCAGTCAATAAAACAGCTGAGTAGAATTCTGATGACGAATTTGTAATTTTTTTTTATAAATATGGAGCCGACATAATTTTTTCGTTTGTTTTTTCAAATATTCGGCCGCAATTTAAAACTACTAATTAAAATCAAATAATAAAATATGTTTGCGAACAAAAGTAATAAGCGAAATGATGTTGCGCGATGATTACGAGTACAGATGTATTTAAAGGTGTTTTCTTGACGATGACATTTTGAAAAATAAAAATTGCGTGCAGCCTACGTCACAGCTATCAATTTAAACGAATTGTAATACGGATAACGCATGGCTGCAGAGTTAAGGTTTAATTAGACGTACCAGAATATAATGCTACAGCCATAACCGTAACCATAACTATATTTATTTTTCCATAAGAAAATGTAGCTATTATCAAAAATATAGTTTTTTATAATAATAAAAAGTTCACTTCTTGCTTACCATCAAACCTGTAAGTAGTGTATTTACACCGGTTCGCTATCAAGTTTTTCATATAAAATAATGCTCATGCCTGGCTGGGAAACGTGATCGTTAAAAATATATTTTGTTAGGTAATTAAGTGTATTTATTATGGAAATGCGTTTTCCATCCTTGGATGGTTTTTGTATTAGGAGGTTTCATAAAATTTGTATTGTGTATTAAGGGGTTTCAAAAAAAATTTATATGTAAAATTTTTTTTTGTTTTCACATGCCTGATTTGAGAGTCATTTAGGGCTTCTCTATTGAATATCACCCCTGAAACTTCTGTACGAACACCCCTACCCGGGCACCTATATTGAACAACTCTGTTGAATGTTTGTCAGGAAGCTGGAAATTTTCTTCATAGGTACAAAATATTTCACCGAGTTAAATATGAACTTCCCTACTAATTTTTTTTCAGTTTTGATTGCTGAAAGAAAATGAAACTAATAAAAAAAGGGCATTTCGGTCTATTTTTATTACCGTTATCCTTTCTGTCTATTCATTAGCATTTTCTTTTTATTGCACTTGATAAGATGCATTAACTTAGGGCTTGTGTTTTTTCTTATGTTTAAAGTAAACCATAAATGTTTGACTGTCTCCTCTATTGTCTGTCTATTTTTAATGAAAAATAAGGGTGCGAGAAAGTGAAACATTGTCTATTTTTAAATGCATTCATATGTCGTGTATGTATGTGATCACATTTATATTGCTATTAGTCAGTTTGAGTGAGCTCGTTAGAATATTTTATTATATTACGCATGTGTGCGTGTGATTGTATTGGATCATTTTCTGTCTGTCCTTCTCTACCGTCTAGCTTGTTATCTATACCTATTTCACACCCCAATGCGTATATTTATGTGTATAAGGATACACAATTTCATTACACATACATATTTCTTATTTTTTTTTCAAAGAAAAAGGATCAGAAATTTAAAAAGAGGTTACAAAACCAACATGCATTTGCATTACATAAATGTATGAGATATATGGAAAATTCTTAAGCAAAGTTAAACACCTGTGCCGGTCTATCTCTTTTTTATTACACTTGTCCTTTCTGTTTTTCTTTCTGTCTACCTTTTTTTATTGCAGTTCATCTTTTTTTATTGAAAAATTTTGAGTTGGCATTTTCATGAGTGTCTGCTCCTCTACCAACTTTCTTGTTGGTCGCTTTCATTTATCGAAAAAATAAATGTTTGCGATACCGAGAAAATTCTTATAACGTAAATCGTTGTGATTTTTGTTTTGAGTTTTTTGTAGTTTTGATTGTTGAAAGAAAATGAAACTAATAGAAAAACGAATTCAACATGTAACTGTTTATCAGCATACAGATGTGAAAATTGTATGACCGAATGTTGTAAATTTAAAGAAATTTGTTTACTATGAAAAATAAATATTTTCTTCATCGTTTTATAATATTGCTTTTTCTTAAGACATGCGTTAGCATAATTTAGTATAAATGCGAGTGTTTTTCAGAATTTTTTTTTAAACAAAGCTTAGAACAATCAATAACATTATTTCATTCATTCAGCCTAATCTAATAAAAATACATACTAAAATAAATATTTTAAATAAAACTAATTGATATACAGAAATATATATGATGTGTTTTTATTTATTATGAAGATTTTTTATCTTACTTTTTCAGATTTCATAACAATTAAAATGTTTATATGTATTTCTTTTACTTTTCAGATGTAGGTATACAATTAAAAATTCTTTTATATAAATTAAAAAGTTTTTGTGTTAATATATATTCATTATAATATAAGTTACATGCGCATATATTAACATCCTGAACGCAATCCTTTGTTATTATATCACAATCATATTTATGTAATTTATTATGAAAATATATGAAAGGAGTATAGACATTACTATACATTCTTAATTCCTCAATCATTCTCAGAAATAATTTCTTGTGTTCCTTGTCGATATGATTACTGTATCCATCTACTAGCTCCTTTAATTCAGCTGATGAAACCATTTTAGATAAAGAAATACCAATGTAGCTCGCAACAGGATGACTAAATAACTAATTGTAATTTCACAGTCAAAGACTATTTATTATAAAGATGTTATTCAAATGAGTAAACAAAGTTTTGAGATGTTTTAATTGTTCTCTTTATTGAGTGATATAAATAAAAAAAATCCTTTTTTAGTGTTTTACATATTATTGAAATTACAATTTTTACATTTAGTTATATTGTATATATTATAGTATGTTTGTATTAGCTTTTTTGCCTCTTCTTCTATTTCCATATTTCTTCTTCGGTAGTATGAGCATGAGCAAGTGTCTGCTCCACATGTTGTATTATCATTCGACCAAGAACAATCTTCATAATGCTCTCCAAATTTGTTTTTTCTTGTTTTCAGACTGCTTGCACTCTCCAGATGTGATTGAATATTGATGAGTTTGTATTTATCTTCATCAGAAACAATATGGGAACATCTTTTTAAGAAATCATATATATCTTTTAATATCATTGTTACTAATGCGTATGACTACATGAGTGCACTAAATGATTATGAATAATCATTAATGTTTTTAGTTTTGTTATT
Organism: Gymnocheta viridis; assembly: GCA_956483585.1. NCBI lineage: Eukaryota > Metazoa > Arthropoda > Insecta > Diptera > Tachinidae > Gymnocheta > Gymnocheta viridis. Next base: position 67,090 of record CATQFJ010000096.1, read on the forward strand.
TATACTGTTTTTCATTCTTTGCAATCGATAGAAAATCTAAAACTTACTTACTCATTGCTTTCTACATTATTAATAAAAAGATAACATTAATTTTTTTAATTTTTATTGAAATTATTTATCTAAACTAACTATAAAATATAGGTATTTAGTATGCTTACAATAGTTTTCTAATTTCGTTTGTAAGAGGAATATATTCAAACATTTTATCATGTATAATTAAACAATATGCAGATGTATTAGGTGGAATATTTTTCAAGGTTTTTAGTTCAATTCTAATATCGATTGGTCCAGTTTTCACTGTTTCATTTTGATGAGTAACATCCAAGACAATTATTGGCGCCATAGTTTTAAAATTTTCTCTTGTTAATAGTGGTTGTGGATCGCGTGAATAATAACTTTGTTGAAACTTTAAATACATATCATATAGAATTGCAAAACGATTTCTGTCAAATTTAAGGTTTAAATCATCATACGGATATGTATCAGAGTTAAGATGTACTTTTATATCGGTCAAATCACAATGCTGAAACTTGTTCTCGCTATTTCGAAGTCCTAAGAGCAGGAAGCGTGGTCTTTCGTTTTCAGTGGCTAGCTTAACATTCCATAAAACTGTTGTACTTTCTGGAAGTGAAGGATAGTAATACATATCCCAACTCCTAAAAGAAATGCTTAATGGATGACGATTGTTAATTGCTTTAAACATTTCCAATTTATAAGCATCAGCAAGTTGGATGTGTGGTACTTTCCAAGTAACATTTAGAATCGACAACTTAGTTTTTTCGGTTGATAGTTTAGATTTAAAAACCTGTTTGTCATCTTTAGATCGCAAAAGAATCAATTCATGTTTAGAATTAACTATTATTTTATTGAAATCTTCAGCAAATCCAAGCAATAGTTTTAGTGGAACACAAAAATTGAAATAGCCGTCTACAAGTGTAAGATCATCATTTTTGAATGGTGACCATCCTGCGTTTAGTAAATTATCACTTTCAGCTTTATTCAATGATACATAGTTCTTTAATTCTGTTGCAATACCCAAGTGACGAGTGCGATCAATTTCTACTCCATTGATTTCATATCGAATCTCATCAAATAGATGTCCTACACAATTGTTTAAAAGTTGTATAGATGTTGAAACTGTTGAGTCTTCCTTTGTTGCAAGTCCCTCGATATAGAGAAGACTTTCGCTTGGTAAAACATACAAATCTTGATTTTGAATTGTGATACGAATTTCATCATTATTTTTAAATGACTGCAAATATGATGTATAGCTATGATATTCTTTTTTAATAATTGAATTATCAAAATGTGGTTTTTATAAAATATTAATAATATTACTCATTGCTCGTTCAACGTTTCTTATTTTTTTAGATGAAATCCCAAATTTCTTAAAAGCTCCTTATTGTCCTCACGAAGATTATTATATTTTTGCTTCTTTATGGTTCCTTTAATATGTTGTTTTTTCTTTTTTGTCTGATTATTAAAATTTGGTTGCTTTCTGGTTTCGTCTTCCGTTGGCAAAGATAAAATGAATGGCGAACGCTTCTGCAATTCAGTTTTATTATATATAATCATTCTCTCATAGGCTTCAAATGTAATCGTATTGTAATTTTTTCACCACGAAAATTTATTAAGTTTCCGTCTTGATCAATAACTTTCAAAACAAGACTATTTATTGTTCTTGCATTTACAGGTAGATGTATTACATTAGTCGGAGCCTCAGTTATTTTGTAACCTGGGCTAACGTTAAGTGAAAACTGATGCAAAATATGTGCGGACATGTTATTTATATATGATCCGCTGACAATATTACATTCAACGATTACTGTATTAATTTTAGTTATATCAATTGTTTTATCGGAGTAATGTTCTATACCAGGCTTCAATACTCTGGTACTAAAACCTAATAAGGATCCGATTGATCTCGTTTTATTGAAATAAATTGTGTCTGTAGTGCTTTTTATGCATGTTTGCAAAGTATTATAATTTGCTCGTACATCAAGGGTTCCATTTGCGATTATAGTATTGTATTTATTTTCTAGTACTTCAGCTATATCTGATAATTCGTATGATCCAACTGGAACTTCTATCTCGTGGTTACCAATATGAAATAAATTGTTTTCTACATCAACATTCGGAATTGAGTGATATGTGTCAAAACTTATTAGGCCGCAAACATAATATTCATTTAGTTCGATTGGTGGAAAATAGTTTGCAACAAGATTTGAAGAGTCTCCGTTTAATGTTAATGTAATTGACATTTTAACGTTTGATGAGTGAATAGTTTATTATTAAAAACTGTATCGGTTTTTATAATGAACCAATGTCGATATTAATCCAAGAGTTGTGTTCTGACGAAAATCCCAACCATTTAACGTAAACCATATTTCTTCTTCTTTTTAAAATTTGTTCAACTAAATATGTTTCTGGAAATTTAGTTTTCATTAGCTCATGCTCGTAAAAGTCACCTTTAATTTCATGTCCTTGATAGTCTTGCAATATATAGGTATTAGGATTTGTATTTTTTATAGTTTTAATTTTAAATATTTCTGTAGTCCAATTTGGTGTGTAACCTTTTTCAAATGTATGCTTATATTTACTTATTCGAACATTATCATTTACCTTAAACTTTTGTTTTTTAAATACTTTTAAATTGTTGTAGACTGTATTCAATAAAAAAGTTTCATATGAAGAATTTACTTCATTTGGGGTCATCTGTATTCTTCTATGAAATGTATTATTATATTTATCAACTAGTTCTTGGTATTTGTTTATCCAGTTGTATGATCCCTGGTAACTAAACTATTTCCACATCATTCCTTTTAAAGTTCTGTTAAATCGTTCTACTATGGATGCCTTTAGAACACTATAAGTTGAATAGTGATTAATTTGATTAGATTGCATAAGTTGATGAAATTGATTATTAAAAAATTCTTTGCCATCATCTGTTTGTAAATTCTTTGGTTTTCTGTTGTTATTAGTGAAAATACTTTTCATAGCATTCGCTACGTTGCATGCAGTTTTATTTTTTATGGCTACAGCCCATGCTTTTTTGGAAAAGGTATCTATTACTGTTAGAAGGTATCGATATCCATTATTATGTATTGCATAGTTCCCCATTTCAACCAAGTCCGCCTGCCATAAATCATTAATTCCTTTCATTATAACTCGTCTTCTTTTAAAAATTTTTCGCGCTTGTTTGTGCAGCTCGTTAACTATTTCTCTCTTATCCACGTTCATTTTGTATATGATAGTGTATGTCGACGATCTTCTTATATTATATATGTATGACAATCACTTGGCTGTCTTAATTTTAGGCCATTCAAGCTTTCGTTTTTTTACATCATCTACACCAACATTTTTATTAAAAAAAAAAAATCTTCAATTTTATTAAATCTTTCTTCAATATTTTTTATAAAGTCTTTATTTGCAAAGTGTATTTGGTTCTCTACTACTTTTTCAATAAGTTGAACATCTTCATCAATTTCTTTTGTAATCGTTTTTTGTAATTTTTTTATTTCACTTCCAATAATATTTAATTTAGAGTCATATCCATTTTTAAGTTCTTCAATTTTATTTGAAACGTTAATATTTTCATTGTGAAACTGCTCCTTAAAAATCTTTATCGTGGTATATATTTGTTGCATATCTCTTGTTATGTTATTTATTTGTAAATTATACTTGTATGTTTTTATTTTCGAATTATTTAGATTATTCTTAATCGAACTTTCTCCAAATTTATTTATGTAACTCATTTTTAATATATTATATTAGCTTCTCTCAATTCTTCAACAATGGAAATTATTTCGTTTTTGTGATTATTATGACCAGCACTTTTCGATGAAAGAAGTAAACGTAATCTGTCAACTAATTCATTCGGATCATCCCAATATATATAGCTTGGCTTACAGTTGTCTACAGATTTTAACGACAATCCACTGCCTTCCTTTAAAATATTTGGTTTCGCAGTAAATAACTGTTTTATTATATTGACATATTTATATGCTCGAGTACCTTTAATTTGACCTTTTGATTGATATTGACGCTTGTGTGCATTTGTACTCTTTAAAAGTTCTTTATAATTTTTCAAATCATTTTTGGTGTAATGTAGAGGCTTTGAATGAAAGACTAATTCGAATAATCCTGGGGTCATTTTCCATGTTGTATTTCCTATTTGAATAGAATTATCTACATTAAAATTTAGCTCATTATTTCCATATCGCCACTTTCCGCTTTCATCTATATTGAAATAAACCATATCTAACTTTTTATTACTCAGGAGCAATTCTATATTTTCAACTAATGAGGACTTATTAATAACGGACACTTGATGTTTGCTATTATAATAATCATCATCATCACTATCAATTTTTACATCCAACTTTTTTATTTTGTTGATAGGACTGTAAATAGTTATATTATCATCATATCCCTCAGCATCATCAAAATTATCAGAACTGCGATCGGATGGTAGTGATGGAAGTTCTGAATCTGATATGTCATTATTTGATTGATAATCATCTGATTTGTAATCCTGAGTTTTTTTAATTATCTTATTTATAGGTTTTGTTTCAGTTGTAAATGTATCTTTCAATAAATCATCGGATTGATAATCATCAATTTTTTTAATTATCTTATTCAGGGGTTTTGTTACAGGTTTAAATGTATCTTCCAATAAATTAAACCTATCTGCTTCATGTAATTTTATATTTTTCAGCTTTTCTTTTAATATCGTTCTTGTCTTAACAATATCTTTTAATAATTTGTTATTATTCATATCGAACCGGTTTGTATCTGTTGTGAACTGCTTTGTATCTGGTTATGAACTGCTTTTTATCTGCTCTGTATCTGCTTTTTATCTGGTTTGTATCTGCTCTGTATCTGCTTTTATCTGGTTTGTATCTGCTCTGTATCTGCTTTTATCTGGTTTGTATCTGCTCTGTATCTGCTTTTATCTGGTTTGTATCTGCTTTTATCTGGTTTGTATCTGCTCTGTATCTGCTCTAAACAAATCTCACTTACAGTTGTATGAATTTATCAAAACCTTTTCTATATCGCCCTGTATTTATTGAATCGTCTTTACTGACAACAACGAACCCATATTTGTCTCTCCAGCACTCACTACATATATCTGTAAATTCTTTAAATGTCATATCTCCAATAACATGGTCATTGTATATATGTCGTAAGTTCATTTCATCTTGTTTAAAAATTACAATCATATTAGCATTATCACGTATTAGATGCTTTGGAATTTTCGTATACGTTTGACATAAATAAAAGCAATCAATATGTTTATGTCTACCCATGCAAAAGTAATCTCTTATATTATCTTGTTTGCCACAAATGACGTCATCAAATATTATTATAGAATTAGAATTTGCCTCAGCTGGACTTAGAACTTTTTCGTTTTCCGAAAATGTAAAAAGATTAATTCCTTTTATTGGATCGATCAGTTTCTTAAGGTAGCAGTATTTAGGTTGATATAAAGACTTTGAATATATATATAAGTTTCTGAAGCTAAGACCATTAGGACTTTCTATTAGACTAATCATGACGTTAGTTTTTCCACAGTTTGAAGGTCCCACAATTAGTGCTCGTATTGAATTTGGTAATAATGTGCTATGTTTAATTTTAGCTTTCTTTTTTTGTGATATGTCCACATTTCTTACAACAATTTGTTTGGCTTGCTCTATTAATCGCATATTGATAACTGATGTGTCTTATCTATAAATACAATCTTATATAAGGAAATCTCACCATTTCCATTTTTAGTATAGTATAAAACACATCATACACGTATGTTAAAGAAAAAATAAATAAAATGGTTATAAACTACACCAAAGGAAATAAACTAAATCAGTGTAAGGCTGGAAGCGGTTTTGTAAACAACTTAATAGATAAATTGCCGGTTGAACTGCATTTACCTGGTTATCAGTTTTGTGGACCTGGAACAAAACTTGAAAAACGTTTAGCAAGAGGAGATAAAGGCATAAATTTATTGGATGCAGCTTGTAGAGAGCACGATATTGAATATTCACGAACAAGCGATATTAATAAAAGATATCAAGCAGATAAAATATTATCTGAAAAAGCTTGGCAGCGAGTAATATCTAAAGATAGCGGTTTCAAAGAGCGAGCACACGCTTGGTTCGTAACAAACGCAATGAAAGCAAAAGTTAAATTTGGATTAGGCATGAAGAATACTAAGCCTCATGTATCAAAGAAAATTAAGAATAATGTGAAAAAGAAAACACGCAAAGTATGCAATAAAAAATTGTTTTCATCTACTGTCAAACATGCTTTAAAACTTTTGAAAAATGAGAAACCCGATAATATAAGTGATGCTGTTAAGATTACCCAAAAATATGTTCATTCAAATTTTAAAAGGAAGAGGAAAGCATATATTAGTATACCAAGAGTTATTCCAGTACCAAAAATTGGTGGATTTCTACCATTAATTCCTGTTTTAACAGCTCTATCAGCTTTGGGAGGATTAGCTACCGGAGGATCAGCTATTGTTAAAGCCGTTAATGATATTAAAAATGGAAAACAACAACTAGCAGAGGCTACTAGACATAACAGACATATGGAATCAATTGCTTTGGGAAAAGGTTTATATCTTAAACC